>CAXARO010001191.1:0-48923 GCA_963971305.1 Arcuatula senhousia
AGATGCGCTCACAAAGTGTTCCTATGACCTAAATACAAATGACAACAAAGTTCCAGACAATAAATTTTGCAACGCCTAACGCGCGTTTCGTCTATTCAAGACTCACAAGAGGCGCTCTACCAAAAATATTGAAAATGCCAAACACTATATGAACATGAAGAGCATAGAACAATAAAACCAAAAATACCAAACTGGGGAACCAAATTATAACTAAGATAATCAACCTATGTCTGGGGTAGGAAGAACCTTAGGATTTAAACAATTTTGAAATTTAGACGGATAATTTAAAGCTTTGATGTTTTCTCCAACTCAAAAGTGTTGGTGCCGGAGCGGGCTAACCTCGGGGAAATTAAACTCCACCAGCAGTGCTAACCTTCACGTATGAACAAAGTCGAAAAAGTCCCATAACTCCTATAAAATTTGTCGAATGAAAACTGCGGTGCGATATGATCAACTACATATCATGACAAACACTCCTACATAATTTCATCAAAATCCGTTGAACGGTCTTAGAGGGAGTTGCGCTCACAAAAGTGTGACAGACGGACATACACACAGACGGACGGACGAACGAAGACCATTGCTAGGTCCCTCCGTCGCGTTGCGGCGGGGGACAATACGTCCACATATGGGGAGAGAACGAAGGAAATGCGTTGCACAGAACTATAATTAAAGTCAATAAACAAACTACTTAGAAAAGGTAATTTTAAAAAGGGACATAGCAATAAGGGTATGCGTAAAATGCAAAACAAGAAACAGAGAAACACGAAACAAATAAACGAGAAACATAGAAACGAGAGAAACAAAGTGATATAAATAATTCATAATTTATTTTTTCCAAATTAAAAACTAACTATTTACAAGTTAATTGTCTATTGCATTAATAGGTTGAATGATAGCTCAGAGATTAGAAATGAAACTCTGATTAACAGTAATTTTTATGACAATCTTACTGTATCAAACTGTTTGTGACCCTTTCAAGTGCATTCATTTTCTGACTTGGCTGAACTTTTTGTTAATTGCATGGAAATAATTTTTTTTCTTATTTAGAATAGATAATGAACGTGAGAGAGTAGTATCTTTATTAATGCAAACGTGTCCCAATAGGGATAACAGCATACATTTACAATACAGACATAAATACAGAGTTGAAACATACAATGTACAACATGAACAACAACAGAAAATACAGTAAATGTAATGACTGTATAATAAAGAAATAAACTATGGTTTTTTTTTGGACAATGAAAACAGAAATGATTCTCATCTTCTACTTTATTACAAAAAATACATAATCTTTTATCTCTTGGTATTAATTTGAAGTTTGTTGTCACATATTTTAAATTTTGTGAAAATTTGCCTGTATTTGAAATTGTAACACTTTGGAATTTAAAAAAAAAGAAGAAAGTGAAAAGATGCCAGAAATATCGGAAATATAGTCCCTCTCTAAATATTATGTAAAAAGAATCATTTTCGATTTAAGATATTAAATTCCACTGGTAAGAAATATGTCTGATTGTTTTCTACCACAAAATCTAACATTTTCTTTGATACTAGATGGCCTTTTAATATATATTTTTTTTAAATTAGATATTAATTATGATTAGAAAGGGACTTGTAGCAAGTCTACGTATTTCCTAGTTATTTATTTAACTCATGTGTGAATTTATCTAACCCTTGTGAAGTTTCGTAGCAAAATTTATTGTCTGGAACTTTGTTGTCATTTGTATTTCCAATGAAAAATACGTAAAACTAACGAATGTTAATTTTGATGTCTTTTGTGTCATATAGCTAGGAGATTAAACTCGTGTGCAGAACTTGTTGAATTCGGTGTTACTCGACACGCCACCACCCTCATTAGTTATATTATAATTATCATAAATGATTTGCAGAATATTATCAAAGTACCGTTGGTACTGACAACTCAGAAGTCAGAATGTTTTCTTTTATAATGGAACTTTATATCCAATGGATGAAGAATGTTTGTCACCATATAACATGGTTTAACCCACCATTTTTTCTTTAAATGACTCAACTAGGCAGCGTACCATATTTCATATCTTGAAAATATTTTAAGGATTTCTTGTAGCATGTCTTTGAGCTGCATATTTTTGTTTATTTCTGCTGGGTATTCTGTTGCAAATAAATGCGACACATTTTAATTTCTATTGAATGCTGATTTCAAGGATGGAGATTTCATTAATCTGGTGTTTGATAAAACAGTTCCTGTTTTGTGGGGCTTTGTCTTATGTTGCACGTTTAATCTATATCTTTTTTTATACTTAATTTTGGAAAGCATTTCCTGTTTTGTGTATTTGGACAAGGCTGTATATTTATGATATAACCCTTGTGTGCAGTTCATATTATGGTATTGGAGTAAAAAATTAGCTTTATAATTATGTACTCTGGTAAATCAATGATTTGTTGCAACAGATACAACTATAAGTGTTATACTTCTTCAATTCCAAGTTCTATGGAATTCTGTTTTGTTGTTCTTGGTATTTTGGTAAATTTAATTGTGTCCCAAATTTGTGGCTAATGAATACATGGTAATTTATGCACGATTTCATATGATGAACTTCTTGCATACCAAGTTTCGTTAAATTTTGTTCAGATGTTTAAGGGTTGTGTTGACTAACTTGACTAACAGATGGGGACAGCCTTATCACCATTTGTACATGTATATCAGGATTTCAGTTTAATGGGTGATTATTCACACTATAATTTGCAGATGGAATCCTGGTAGAAAGCACAACATATGATGTACTTTTTAGAAATATCCGTTTACTTGTTCATGAACTATTATCAGCACACTGTGCCATGTTGGTACTCTATGAAATGTTATTTCCCGTGCCGGATACTGTTATTTCCCCAATTGTGCATCACGTGGTTTTCTTAAATTGATTACCGACACCTAAATTTAAAGATTCTGAAGCAAAACGGTATTGCTAACCTGTAAAATGGAAAGTATATTACTTTTATGAACATTTCAAATCAAACCTTTAAAAAATTGAAAAGTAAAAATGTCTGTGAAAACTTTTATTTGATATTTCTTGCTGGAAAATTAGCACATTAACTGAAATATTTGATTGATTGTCTCTTAAAAACAAATAAAACAATGACCATGCATTAAATCATGAATTAAACCCATCATAAAAATCATTTTTCATCCTTTCTCATGCGTTTTGATATTGACATCAATATTATTTGTTGTGATATTCAACGATTAGTTGCAGTGGGTAATTTTAAAATTGTACTGTTATTTCGCGTGGTAAATCTGGTATGGTACTGTTATTTCTGGTTAGAAAATTTACTATGGTACTGTTATTTCCTGTAAAAGGGAAACTGTATTTTATGCCCTCGCTTAATTATGAGGATAATATAGTGATAGAAATGTACGTCCGTGACACCTTTGAGTTACACTTTTATATCAACCACTTTATTTGTATATATGAAACATTTAAACAATCTGTGTGACCTTCTGTAGATGCGCATCTCCTTTATCATTTCTATAATTAAGTCTGATAAATATCTTACTCTGTTATTCACAACACCTAATTAACCTCTTAATAAATCTCCATTGGACTTTCAATACTACATTAATGTTCTATTTGAATATTTTATCTTGTTAGTTATTTTTTGTTTTTGTTTGTTGTTTTAGGTTGTTGTTTTTATCTTCTTTTTTTCTGGGAAGGGGGGGGGGGGGTAGAATTTATTTGTGATTGGCGGGTCACAGTCTGCTCAAAAGTGCATCCTTAATTTGGTACTTTTTCTAATCTGGTCTGCTTCGAGACTGGTCTACTCAAGGTCTGCTCTAAATATGGTTTGGTCTGAACTCAGGCGGACCAGGCCTACATAGAACAATCTAGACCTAGAGAACCTCTGGTTTACTTTTTAAAGGTAAACTGTTTTGTTTTGGCTACGAGTCGCAAAATAATGGTCATGTGCATATGAATTGGTCTTCCACCTCACGAAGTTAGGTGCACTGTCTAGAATATCTAGTGTTTTTTAGTTCCCTATCGGCGACAGTCGAAAGGAACTATAAGTTTGCACGTCTAGCTGTCCGTCACGCCTCAGTTTTCCGCACTTTTTGTACTAAACCCTTGCAGATAATGAACTGATTTTTTATATGTGAGTCTACCATAACGAGTTACAGATCAAGTTTGCGTTTTGATCCGGTTTGCGCATTTTTACGGGTCCTTTGAATTACTGAACAAACTGCACTTTTTTTATTAACACTTTTGTAAATAATAAACTGATCAAGTTTAAGTTTTGTTTCCTTACACTAATTTTTACCAGAGACTGCGATATGACACCGGTAGGGGGACTATGCATTGATTTGCAATACTCTCAGAATGCTTGTTCAATTGTTCACCATCAATTCTTGCAAAAATTTGAACAAAGTTTTAAGTAATCACATGAAATATCAGTACCAAACCACAGGAAATAACAGTACCTCATGCATATTTGCCACGCGAAATAACAGTACAATTTTAAAATTACCCACTGAAACTAATCGTTGAAAATAACAACAAATAATATCGATGTCGATATCAAAACGCATGAGAAAGAAAGAAAAATGATTTTTATAAAAGGTTTAATTCATGATTTAATGCATGGTCATTGTTTTATTTGTTTTTAAGAGACAATCAATCAAATATTTCAGTTAATGTGCTAATTTTCCAGCAAGAAATATCAAATAAAAGTTTACACAGACATTTTTACTTTTCAATTTTTTAAAGGTTTGATTTGAAAGGTTCATAAAAGTAATATACTTTCCATTTTACAGCTTAGCAATACCGTTTGGCTTCAGAATCTTTAAATTTAGGTGTTGGTAATCAATATAAGAAAACCACGTGATGCACAATTTGGGAAATAACAGTACCCGGCACGGGAAATAACATTTCATAGAGTACCAACATGGCATAGTGTGATCAGGGTTTTCAACATAAATATTGGGTCAACAGTCCGACAAAACGTTGCTTTTTTAGATTTTTTGGTAACATGCATATCTATATATGGTGTAGTTCTTGCAAACCATGTTTTGTTTGTGTTCAGTAGTATAAGTGGAGTTTCATTTATAGCTTTAAATTATATGTTTAATTTTCAATATTGTCTAAACCCCTAGATTCTTTTTACCCCAGACATTGTTAGATAAATTAAGTAATAATTTTCTTCCCCTGTTTGGTATTTTTGGTTTTATTGTTTTATGCTCATCATAATTATATTATGTTTGGCATTTTCAATTTTTTTGGTAGAGCGCCTCTGATGAGTCTTGGTGCGTCAGGCGGAGCAATATTTATTGTCTGAAACTTTGTCATTTTTATTATAACAAAGTGATGTGTAGGACTGATTGATGGACCAGAGACATGAAGCTCTGCAACTTTTTTGTGTGGAAAATAGATTGATATAACAAAACAAGTTATCTTTTATTATTACTTTTGTAGAATAACAAACATTTTTACAGACATAATATTCTTATAGCAGCAATTATGTTTGAAAATATGCATTTTCTATTGAACACATACTTGGTATTTTGGACAATATTTTTAGACATTAATACCATTTCAATGGTAGCATGTTTATTATTGTTCAATAATTAGTTAAAGTAATCTTTATAACATTACATAGCAATCATCATATCAATATTACATATTGATTCACTAAAATGCATCAAAAATGTCACCAACATGTTATATGTACAAAGAAAATGGGTACAATGATAAAAATAACCCTATTGGACTTACATATGTATATGTAAATATTATTTAACCCAATGTTTTGTTTTTAATAAACAGTTACTAGTGATTTTTTTAAATGATAGGGGGCATAACCTGCCTCTAAATAATCTTAATTGGTCAAATGTCATTTCATTGACAAGGTTACATTCATAATTGAAACTTATAAGATATATTGAAATACATGTAGACAATCTTTAACATGTCAAATAGTATAATCAATGCTTATGATATTTGTCAGTCAATCTATTTACATTGGATAACTTGTAATATATATCTATTGTAAACAGCTGAGGAATAAGATGCTTGTACTATGATGAATTGAAAGGATAATTTATAAAATACTTTGTTACAGTGAATTGAGTAAATATGCATGCCACAAAATCTTATTAAATACATGAAATAAAAAAAAAACTTATGGAGCATTTACAGCTTTCAACTTTTGTTAGTCTTTTATCATTTTTTTATAGACTTCATTTGGCAAATAAATTGGAACTATGTGATTTTATTCTTTCTTGCACTTGAGCTGTTACATATGGTATGTTGCATTGACACTTGCATGTGTTTTCTTTTTCTTTGTGTGTCTAGTCAACTATTATACTTGTATGTCCAATATGGGTCCAGACAAAGCTTTCTTCATTAATGAATTGTTCTGCTCTGTATTTACCTTGATGTTTATGAAGATATGATGTTGTGTGGATCCATCATCAATAGAAAATATATAGAGTAACAAACAAAAAAAAGTTCTTATATCACATTTATTTTTTAATATTTCACTTGATATTAAATTCACCACTGAACTCATTCTTTTACACAACATATTAATTCATGATTTTTACTCAATCTTTTTCACATCATCCTACATTGTAGGATGTTTATATATTTTGTAGCTGCTCAAAATAAATTTTCATAATTTCTATAGACTTTTGGACTCCTTAGTTAGAAGAATAAAGCTCTCTGTAAAGGTAAACACTATTTTGATGCTAGATATATCCAGTTTCAGTGAGAATTATATATGCACAGTCAGTATTTATCCATATCTTGAAATTGCAGATGCTGATGACTTTTATCAACTTTTAGCTTTATATGGCTCTTTGTCTGAAAGAAAAAAAACATTTATACTTAACTTGCTAATACACACACATAATTATTAAACATACAATGTAGGACACAATTCACATATAAATCCACATTTAAATTAATATTTTGCAAATAAATAATGTTATAAAAATAAACATCAGCTTACAATAATGTATTTTTTATCAACAATTATTTTAGGTACACGAACGTTGCAATCCATGTTCCGCACACAGGGGCTTAGATTCTGGTCATTTATATTGACTTTTAAGTCCCCCCCTACTCTATAATCCAAGCCCCTGTGGTTCTGCACAGTTAAAATTATTTTCTGACATGTTTGTAGTTGTGGCGACATTGGTCTCTGTGTGGTGAATCGACAAAATTATCAAGCATTGATAACATTTTCGAACAACCAATAACTTGTGACAAATAAGTTTATTTTTCCGTATCCCGCAATAGCTTTGTGAGAAATAGATAAAATTATTTATCCTTATTAAAATGACCTAGATCAAGACAGACGAATGACCCAATGTGGCTATTTTGTCATTTTCTAAAAATCAATAAAATGCTTGAATTGTGTGTGTCTGATTGACCTATTTTGCATAAGCATTATTTCTGTCTGTGATAATAAACTTTATTCAATGAATTAACATTTTGCAGTCAAAAATTTATAAGAAAGTACACTTAAACATGTGCACAACCTGATAAAGTGACTACGCCATGTACGCTACATGATCTAGTTGAATCGCATTGTTGCTTTAAAACACCGCCACATAAAAGCATGAAAAACAAAGATGCTGTGTACAACTTTTTTGCAAGATTTAACTTATTTTTGGTGTCCGAATAGTATTTTTGTCCTTTAAACTTTATTCCATTAAGTAAATTTTCGCAATCCAAAATCAAATATCCATTACGCTAAAGCTACGCAAGATATGCTACACTGACTAAAATATAATCCGAAGCGAAACACATAATCTACTGGTCGCGGCCATATTGTCTTGATGGAAATCCGAAGATTGAGAATCCGAATATAGCCCCCGAGTGAAAAGTGAAAGTATGTACATCATGTACATTGCAAAGAGCTTTTGTAAATATAAAAACGACGGAAACAAACGACCTAATATCAGTATCGCTGCCTTTTTCTTTATAATAGGTAGTAATAATGATCAATAATAGTCTTGCAATTTCATATGTCCTAAAGTTGCAGCAATTCCACTATAATATTATCAATCAATCAATCAGTTTATTGGATAAAGCTCATGAATTAACAATGCAATGTAATCCCCAAAAGACATATATATATATATGTAAGACATAAGTATAAAATGTAAATAAGATGAAATAAAACATTTTTGTCCCAATATTTCAAGTTATAATATTGCAACATTTAAGGGCTGCAAATTTAGAATACAAGGAAAACTGAAGTTTCTTTGCTTTTTTTGTAAGATCAAAGATATTTGATGATAGATTTCCATAGCTTCCAAGTTATTACAATTTCTAAACACAGTTTCCTATCAACCAAAAGGTTCATGCAATAAACATGAAACCCAGAAAATGTAAAATCAAAACAAATATAAGGTGACATGTGACCAAATTGGCCATGCTGTTCTTTGAAGATATATCACATTAATCATTGTTAATATTTGTTTAATTGTTTTAAGTAATGAATACCTAACTATTTAGTAAGTCAGAAAATATTGTCAGATATTGCTTTAATTTCTTTAAGTCATATACACATGTACATTGTCATTAAAAATCTAAAAGGTCTTCAGGACGGGGTAGCTTTCCATAAAATGGTGAACAGGGATGTGCCAAAGAGTAGGCCATGCCCATAAAAATAACTTTTTTATAATTGGTCCGATTTCAAAATATTTTTTCATTGGATACCTTATGAAAATCCCTGCCCTTTTTTGCAATCTGATTAACAATATTTCTTACGGTTTTTTTTTTTAAATTAGGGGTCAAAGGGCAAAAAATGTAAATTGATATATGTATATAAATAAGGCTTTTTGTATGAGATGTTGATGTCAATATACATGTATATGTGTCAAAATGCATTTGAAAGTCCACCACAGGATGTATCGTCAAAAAGCTTTGTAAGTCCACCATGGGCTTCATGTGACCAAAGCAATAGACTATCCATATTTGGCCTCCAGCGTACAGGGTTCAACTTGTATCGGTCGTATCATGCTGTGCTCGGCGTAGCTTTTTATTCTATGAGGGCAAACATATCGAAATATTGTACATGAGGACAGCTGTACAGAACCTCAGGACCTGTCCTGCAAAAATCTGTTCAGTCCTGCAAGATTTGGTGTGTCTGACAGAATTACTGGCTGATCAGACCGTAATTTTGTATGAACTATCCTGGTATCTCGTTATATCATGGTACGTAGCTACGTAGAAACAGTGACGTCACTGTTGAATATTTGGTTTTGAAATGAAAGTAAATACCACAATAACACAGAACCCATGATATAATGAGAACGGAGTATATTAGTAAATTGCAGACAAAAAAATGCTTGGGTCAGACACAATTTTTAGATTCACCGGACCGAATGTCCGCTTTTTAAATTTTTCGATATGTCTGCACTCTTTAGTGAAGACAACAACGGAGCAGCAACATAACCTTGTGTAAGCAATTTTTGATTTAAAATAAATTAGATTCATATAAGACTCTAATATATTTTTACTAAACAGGTGGCAGTGTTTTACTATCTATAATAAATACATGTACACAGAGTTCAGCATTGACCTGTAGTAACATATCTATTATTTGTTGTACATGTAGAGGAAAAGAACATAATTGATTGAAGAAAAGAACATAATTGATCATGTTGATAGATTACACATAAAATACAATAGACAACATGGTGATACAATCAATATACATGTACAATGTACAAGATGTTAATGTATGTAATCGTAAATTAAACAAAACTCTTTAAAATAACATAAATGCAAGACTTACTTGTCACGTCAACCTTTATTTTCGCAATCGATACATCACAGAACCATACGAGATCATTGGGAGCGACTTTTTCAATAACAAAATCACTATTTCCCTCTGTCGAGACTCCTGGGCATGCATACAAACCGAGATCGTCTGGTTTGAATTCAGTTTCTATAGTTGTTATGTCGATATTTTTTGGTATCAGTCTCAGATAGATATTGTTAAAATCAGGCTGCCGCTTACGACCTTACAAAGCAATCGCTTTTTCTCGTCTGGTCCTATATTTTATTTCTACGAGAGTTAGCTACGTGACAACGAGTTGTAACAGTTTGCCGCGCTTCTTCCATTTCATCTTTTCTCCGACAAGACTCGGAAGCCGAAGACTTCCGAGTAAAAATTACAGAAATTTGATAAAATACTGGAAAAGCGGAGTTTGTTTTATCTGTTATGTCAGCTTTTTGACTGTGAAATTGAATAAAAGAAAAATCAAAACATAAACAAATATCAAACAGCTTATGTCACATTACAATATATTACAATACATTATCATAAAACATACAGGATTTTTTATTTGGTTTCTACTGTTTTGCATTTTACACATATATATTCTACATATTATGTTTCTTGGATGTTATTCCCACTGGTTATTCACATTCTGTAAACCCATCTACACCCTCATTTTTGTCAAAGCCAGGTCAGAAAATAATGCACTCGAAAGGTTCACATATGAGCTGTTACAGTAAGGCTGTCACATAAATTAATATTAATAAGAGTATCACTAAAAAAAAAAATGTTTTTAATTATTAAAAAAATGAAATTATGACTGATTAATATTACTTTGGGTTTCTTGTTTTTATGTTTCTCGTGTCTTCGTTTTTCGTTTCTATGTTTCTGGTTTCTTGTAAACGTGTGTCACATAAAATTGCACATTTACAAATGCATCAAAACAAAGGAAAATGACCTTTAAAAAGATGATGTTTTGGCATATATAGATGTCGACAACAAGGATTAAAATTCGATAACAAAACATGGCCACCGTGACTAAAATGTCATTTTACCGAATTTTCTATTTTTAGTCACGGTGGCCATGTTTTGTTATCGAATCCAATTCCAACCGAAAGTCTGATGTGGTCTTGAGACATTCAACTTTGAAACTGAAAATTGAAGGATACCATATAAAATGTACGATCACACTACTTTTGACCCTTTAAGGGTCACATCCCATAAAAGGTGGCATCAACAAGTTCGACCCTAAATAGTGTCTATACATAACAGGGGCATAGCTAACTCGAATAATTCAGCGCCCTCTATCGGTCTTTTCAGTCTAATGAGCTTAATGAAGCGATCGATAGTGAGAGTAATATAACGACTGGGTAATTCGGGTTAGGGCGTAGATGGGACTATAAAAAGCAAGTGAAAGCATAATTTCGGCAGGGGGTCTGAAGGCCGCTAAAAAAACCAGTAGGCCCGGGGGTCCAAGGGGGTAAAGTCCACTCCGAATCTCCGCAGAGATAGCGTATAGAGCATCGTTTAATATCTGTCGTGAAATAGTTTTGTCCTAACATTTAACCATAAATTTGCAAGTATATTGAACTTCGAACCTTTATAATGGGAACTGCAAAAATCTAAATTTTAAAGACATTTAGGTTCTTTGGAGAAAGTTCGGACAAGCTCTGCAGTTTTCTAACAGAACAATGTGGGTTGATATACAAAACATGCTATAGAGTTTCATTAAAATCCTTTCAAATAGTTATGATAAAATTATAAAAAACGAGAAAACGTCAGAAAATGGTCTTATGCCCGCTGACAGATTGTAAAAATATGATTATAGATGTTTGACAATAAAACGGAAAAAAGTTGTCATATATTTAAAAACATTTTTTTCTCGAAACATCCTTCATTTCAGTCCAAAAATCTTGAAATTTTCATTGATCGTGACCAATATCCTACAAGGAACTTACTAGATTATATTAGATAAACTAGATAACTATATCATCTTGTTAAGATTTACTTCAAATATGCAGTATGCTAAATTTCCCCATTGAGAATATTTTTGTTACCATACAACACGTTGGCATCACCCCTAGTAAGGTGAATTCACGACGATCAGGAAAGTCCAGTGAAGGATTCACGTAATGTTGTATTTGGTGGGTTAAATTCGTCCCTTTTTCGATCAATATTGTTTACAAAACACACATACAATGCACACCTGAGCATTATTAATAAACATAAACCTATGTATTATTTATATTTCTTTATAATTTACATTTTTGTATTGATTTCAATAAAATGTGAAAGTTTGTTTAATCTATGAATAATGGTTTAAAAGTTATGACTTAAAAGGTTATACATTTTATAACGCTAAATTAAAAGTAAACAATACATTTCAAACTTATGATAAAGCATGCAATGTGTACCCACGTTCTTTTTAAATCATTTTAAATTAAAACATGCAACGAGAGTACTGCCAACTGTTTAAGAAAATCAAATAAGTAAACACATCAAACCGGTAATTTGTCTCACCATTTTAGAGGATTCAGTTTTGTTCAGTTATAGACTTCTGTTTTGGTAAATTGTGGATACTGTTTTGTCGGGTTATATCATACATTTTTATGGTTATTTACATAAGATTGCGTTATTATAAGTAGCATAATTGACCAATTTTACTGTAAATCATTTCGTGTTATCCAGGAACTAACAGAATTCGTTAATTCAGATATCATGCATGCTTACATTCCAAATTTTGTACTTGTTATATGCTTACAACCTTTTGGGTAAAATTTGCATTAATAAAGCTATAATAGATTAATTTCTTCATTCATATGAAGCAGACTTCTTACAATCACTTCTAGACAAAAAAGGATCGTAGACTAGCTCTCTCTTTTAACTTCACTTTCCGTTACATTGATGATGTCTTTTCACTGAACGATTCTCAATGCTCATTTATCGTCAGAAATTTGAGATAAAGGACACAACGGATTCTAAAAAGTGTGCTTCATATTAATATCTAAATCTCGAAATAAACTCCAATGAAAAACTTTTAACAAAACTCTTTAAAAAACGTGATGACTTCAATAAATATTCAAATCGTCAACTTTTATACTCCTTGTGTATCAAAATTTCATTTACTCCAGCAAATGGAGTTTAAGTTCCACGATTGATTCATTACTCGAGAGCTTGCGGTAATATTACATCGCTTTCCTTGGCAGAGCGTCACACATATGACACAAAAAGTGCTAACACAGGGTTATGTTGCTCCTTGATTGCTGTCTTGACTCAAGAAATTTACGGAAGACTTCATGAGCTCAAAAACAAATATGGGATTTCTCTCTTTCAGATGAGTACAGATGTTGGTTTGTCATAGGGTTTTGTTTAATCTTCCTTTACCGGAATCGACACGCTGAATTTGAAATTGGCAGTGCGACGATCGAATGTTAAATAGCATGCATACAGGAACTGCTTACTTTTCCGGAGCGCACGAGTTCACTTTCGTTCGACTTGAGTTTGCGTCGTTGATAACTGCTTTGTTGATTTTGTGTTTGTTTTATGTTTTGTGTTTCTTCGTGCTGTTCACGTTCATGTTTTCTGATTTTGTCGTTGCCCTTTTTGACTTTAAACACTCGAATGCCCTACTTGATTTTTGTCAAAATACTTGGAGTTTTTCCAAAAACTTATAAGTAAGAATTAAATTAATATGACCCTTAAATATCTTAAAATGCTCCTAAAACGGATCTTAATTTAATGTTTGAATCAAATGGAATTAAATGCCTCATCTCAGATTTTTCTAGACCAGGAAGGGGTGCATCTACATGCAGTCTCATTTTTGAAACGAACCTGCATTACCAATAACTGTGAATTGGTTGCCCTTATATTCCTGCAAGCAGACACATTTCATTTCGTTACAGTATTTACTTTTTTCGAATTGCAAAACCTCCGTGCGGGTCCCGGGTGGCAAATAAACCCGTAGCAGCGCTTTAGCTTATCGGTAAACGTCCACTTATATCGCTCAGAAACCCTTCGTCGTGTCAGGCCGCTTTGCCCAAATAGCGACTGGGATGTGTGCCCAAAGTGGTTGAATGGTGCGCCATTCATAATGAATGTCGGGGTCGTCAGGCTATTATGCGGATAACCTGACCGCAAACCATAGTGGTGCACCGTATTGGAAAAAAATAACCCAGCTGCAGAAGGATCCCCATGTAGGAGACTTAATTGTCCGTCCAGGTTACCCATAAATCCTTTTCCCAATGGTCAAAAACTATCCTCGCTGATTGGCCTGATGTCCCCATTGTCTAATTCATCATCATTTCATGTTCATTGTATCACCCTTTTTATGTACATCTCCCGAGAGTTCGGAGTAAAGGCAAAACTTACTAACTTACTAACGAATTAAAAAAACAGGATGGGGGATTTATTTATAGATAAATGAGTTGGTGCTTCCGTAATTTGAGATCCATGCTTGATATCTGAGGTGCACTTTTTCGGGGAGGGGTTTGGCCTGCGTGGCAGGGCGGGCAATAAGTGTTACTTTGCAAGCGGTGGCGACGACGGCAATTTTTCAGTGTTTGAGTTATATGAGCACCTTATGTTGACAAAAGTTGGTATGCATATGCCCCAGTAAAGTAGCTTTGGTTTTGTTTTAAAATTTAATAGAAGTTCTTGCACAAGATCGGGTTTACTTGAAACACATTTATCCTCAAAACAAAGAAAGATTCTTTCTGTCCGTTCGACTAGTTGACCGGGACATTTAGGACCATCCATAAACTACAAAAGCGCTTATGAAACATTTCTTTAAAAACTTACAAAATCTTAAGGTTTCCAGAAATTTGTATCTCATTTCTCGTCAGGCGTAGCAAAATTTATTTTCTGGAACTTTGCTGTAATTTCTTTGTCACATGGATATGAGTAAGAGAAAACTCAAAAAAGATGAGAAATGTATCAAAAATCATTTTGCATTCGCTTGTAAGACAATACATTTTAAGATGAAATGGTAGAATTTCAAAAAATTTCTATAACCGTTGGTATAGGGATAATAAACTCTTAATGATCTTTTTCGCTTTCGAGCATATCTAGAAATTCAACCAAGTATGCAAAGCCGTGATTGATGTACATATTGTTGTATTATTTTCGCTAATAATAAGCATCTTATGTTTAACACAAACCTTTGATTGGTCTTGTCTTATTCAATTTTGTCACACTATATTTTGTCACTAATGAGTCTTTTAACAATATTTTAGTTTCTTAATGTGGATTTTTAACTTAACATTTTAAGTATGACTATGATTATCTTAAATTATACAGCATTTGCCCACAGATATTAATACATATAAATTTAAATGTTTTTTAAACCGATACTGAACCGAACTCCGTGCATTACCAGAACAGAATCCTCTTATTACCAGAACATTATCCGCCGATTTTTACATCTATTTTTTTAAGGTATACTATTTTTTTCAATACAAATTTTCAACTTGTCTCTAGTACGTATAATAGTCTTGCTTTAATGAAAAATATAGACACTTTAAGCAAACAAAAACACAACTATCTGATGTTATAGTTTTCGTCATGAACATAATTCAACCTTGACGTTTTTCGTGAACTGTAACTTTATTTCAAAACAAATTTGTATATGCTTTTACGACTTTTTAGTTTTATGTGGTACAAATAAAGAGACGGGGTTAAATTGATCATTTACCTTTCGAAAGACATTAATTTTGCAACAAAACAAAGTTGTTTACTTTTTTATTTAACCCGACAAAACTGAATCGTCTTACCAAATACAACTTTACGTGAATCCTTCACTGGACTTTCCTGATCGTCGTGAATCCACCTTACTAGGGGTGGGCATGTGGATATTTTAAATTCTATTTAAAAATAATTAATTAAGGGAAAGTTTAAATGTATCAATTTGTCGTTTTCGTTGACCCTGAAAAGATTGCTGAACTATAGCAATTTGCATAATCATTCAAGCCGAATAAACATGTATTAGTTCATTGGATAGTAAATTTCTACTCACTATTTAAATGTCTACTGAGCTTTTTTCTGTACAGTCCGAAAACCGGTGGTATTTAAACAATAGAATGTGAGCTCTTCATCGGAAAAGATAGGAAAGTCAATTCGAATGTTTATCCTG
Source organism: Arcuatula senhousia (assembly GCA_963971305.1). Lineage (NCBI taxonomy): Eukaryota > Metazoa > Mollusca > Bivalvia > Mytilida > Mytilidae > Arcuatula > Arcuatula senhousia. Next base: position 15,896 of record CAXARO010001191.1, read on the forward strand.
GTTGTCAAGTGAATCAAAAGTTCTTTTTAGTACAAAATTTCTTCCAATTTTAAGTTATGCTGATAAAATAAACTTTTTTGAATTAAAAAGAGTTTTTAAAAGTAACAGATTGCATTTTAATGCATGTTATTATGTGGATATTTATGAAATGCATACGGTGCAAACTGAAATGGATCGCACAACTTTAACTTTTATATAAAAAATTGAAAAAAATCACACTATTTGTTTAAATGTATATCTTCCCATCTGCAAATTTTCAGACATGTACTGCAAGAGGTAAAGCCAAAATAAAATTAAGAAAAAGACCTATTTTTCTAGTCCGTCTTGACAACCTTCTTTTTAAAAGTACACGATTTACCTGTTGAATTCGATTATGTCATAGAACATGTTTACCTTTTTGACCGGTATCCGTAAATTGGGATCAACAGTATGTGAATTTGCATTGTATTGGAGTAAATGACCAATTCAATATTCAGTCATCCGTTTTAAGAATAGGAATGCCTCCCATTTATCATGTTTATAATTTATTAAAGATAGAACTTGGTTGTGTCCCTTGAAAGTTTTTCATAGTTACACATTGAATTCAAATGGATCGTTATATGATAACAGTAAAATATAATTTTCAAACTAATATCTGTCGAAAGAAAAGGTAATAACCTAACATTCCCACAAGTTTCGAAAATGTACTGCAGGTATTACGTCTTGTGTGATTTTTAAAGGTTGAGTTGACATTTTAATTTTTTCCAACGGCCAATAAGTTTCACTCGATTTGTTAAAATATGCACTTTTGTTGACCTTATAAAAAACTGTTTACGCAACAGAAAAGATTCGTTAATAACATAACATGTCCAACGTATATGATAGTAGTCAAATCCATGCGTAATATATGAAAATTGAAGATTGTTTATATGCCGTCGCCATCGTTGTTGTCATCGTTAAAAATTTAAAAACACATTAGCTGTTTTCTGCAGGGGAGATAATTGAATACCACTAGATATTAGACTGTGTACATCTGAATAAGGTAGTCATGATAAAGTTTGAATATTTTAAGTTCAATATTTTCTCAATTTTAATTTCTTTTTTACTTTGAACATGTAGTAGTTTTCTTTTTCGACCCGCCCACCCTATCCCTTATTGTAGTGTATTATATATATAATTAAATTTTTGTCATTCGTATAATGGTTGAATGAAATATTCATATTTCATTTGTATAATTTTTGTTTTTAATATAATTTCTGTTAACTTGTATTTTATTTTTGATAGTAAATGATTACAGTTGATGTTTGTAATTGCTACGTATTTATCGTTTTGCGTTTACTGATCATCTGTATTAATGACTGACTACCTAAAATGGCTATAATATTAATAAATTATTTTTATTCAATCTGAACTTTTCTTTAATTTGGATATTTTTAATTCTATTTAAAAATAATTAATTAAGGGAAAGTTTAAATGTATCAATTTGTCGTTTTCGTTGACCCTGAAAAGATTGCTGAACTATAGCAATTATGCCTTTCTCCTTGCCGATTTGTTTTTATACTGTTACGAGACTGAATTTTTTAGGAACTCGCGAAGAAAAAAAGATTTCCTGAGTGATAGGAAACAAAGGGCAATTATATTAAATTGTGCTGATGACAAAAAATTATACGCTGTCACTAATAAAGATTAGAACACAAGACGTCTTTAACACGAGTTGAATATACTTGAAAACTGGTCAGATAAATTGCTTTTAAAATTCAACACGCTAAATATAAACATATAAACACTTAGGAACTGAATCTGAGGCGAAATACAGCATAGCCGTACATCAAATTGAAACAACCATCAGCGAGAGAGATCTAGGAATTATCATTGGCAATGAACTAAATTTTCAAGAACATATCAATTCACAAGTCAAAAGGCAAACCAAAAACTAGGGATTATTAGTCGGACCTTTAAATACCTATTTAAAGAGATGTTCATAGCCTTACATAAAGGACTGGTCAGGCCACATCTAGAATATGACAGCTGCGTATGGTCTGTTATAAACAAGAGAGAAGCAATCTCAATTGAAAATGTACAACGTAGAGTAACAAAACTAGTGACAGAAATCATCCATCTAAGCTATGCAGACAGACTAAAAAGCCTTGGACTGCCATCATTACAATACAGATGGGCAAGAGCAGATATGGTGGAAACTTTCAAAATAATAAAAGAAATAGATAAAGTTGAAGCAAAGGATAAAATGTCCCCCCTCAAAGAGACGCAACTTGAGACCAAAAATACAAGATTTACAAAAAGCACTGCATAACAAACATTCGCTAATTAAGTTTTTCATAGAGAGTAGTCGACAACTGAAACTCTCTTTCTCTCCGAACATCGTAAAAGTAGACACTTTTAAAACTTTTAAAACATTGGGAAAACTTTCCGATGCAATTTGAGTGAGTGAGTGAGTGAGTGAATTAGTGTTTAACGCCCGTGCAACGCTATTATAGGTCATTAATTACAGGCGATGAACATGAAGAGGATGATAAAATGAACATGAAATGATGATGATAAATGAAATATGGGGATGGGATGGGAAACAAAGGAAACAAAGGAACGGTAAATTTTGAAGAACCACAGGAAAAGGGGAGAGGTGGGTAGGGGCGAAAAAAATAGCATATGTGGTGCACTACGCGGTCCACAAAGGGGTCTTTTACGTGCATCAAGCGTGGCACTCTCCACAAACGTTGGCCCACTATGGTCGGCGGTCAGGGTTTCCGTATTATAGACCTGACAACCCCCGCGGACGAGGGCCACCCTATTCAGCCATCTAGGGTACACACTTGGTCGCTCTGTAGGCTGAGCACTGACCCGACGTCAGAATCCCAAGACCCTTAGTCGCCTCTTACGACAACATAGGCTCTGCTGCGGGCCTATTCGCCACCGGGCCCCGCACGGGACCGATAAAATTTGAACCAGATTTCTATGGACAGGAAGCTGGTGCAACAAACAACATCATAGAAATGGATCAGAGAGGCAGTATGTCTAATTGAAGATCTCACAGACAAGGTAAACAAGGTAGGTAAAAAAACCAAGAAAATGAATTACTTGATTGGTTCCTTCTGTTTATTTTCAAGAGTTAGAGACAACAGAAAATCTCGAATCTATTACATCAACCCAATTTTGGATTTGCATCTCGAATTTGACTCGTGTGTTCATATTAATACAATAATTATGATAGATTCTTTTTTTAGAATTATTTCTTTTCCTTACCTAGAAAGTAACACATCCACCTCACCGGTACATGTAGTGTATATTTCACAACTTCAGTATTTCTTTATGCCAGTGCAAATTATCCGTTAAAGTGCCATAACCGTTTAAAGGGGTCATCAGTCTTAAAACCTCCACCCAGGAGGGATTTGGCAGAGATTCGTAAAGTTTTAAGCAAGGAACAGCTTTTCTCTATCTGTACTAATTTTCATTTAAAAAGAAGAATTTGTACCTAAAATGGGTCAATAACCTTTTACGGGTCAGGGTCAGCTTCTGAAGCTGATAGTGATAATGCAGCAGTTTTTCTCAATCTGTAACTGTTATCACTAAAGTAAGGCAATCTTTCTATTCAACCGTTAAGGACACTCCAAATCGATTCCCCGTTCATCAGATTATTGACGACAAGAAAAAAGTAAATAAAAATGGGTCAAAGACAGAAATGGTCGGATTTCGTTTAACAAGAAGTAGGTGAGCGACAGACCTGAAATCACATCCCACGTTATGGGAGCCCATGTTGATGCCGCATACCAAATATCAAGAGGCTGTGATTAGTAGTTGCTAAGAAAACCGTTACAAAAATTTTCTACTATTGGACATTATTGTCAAAAATTAACTAAGTCGGTAAACAGGAAGTAGAAAAGGGACAGACCTGAAATCGAATCTTACGTTATGAGACCTCATCCTGATACTGTATACCAAATATCAAGTGGCTATGATAAATAGTTGCTGAGAAAACTGTTACGAAAATTTTCTACTATTGGACATCATTGTCAAAAATTAACTAGGTCGGTAAACAGGAAGTACGTGAGCGACAGACCTGAAATCACATCCCGCGTTATGGGACCTTACCCTGATGCTGTATACTAAATATCAAGTGGCTGTGATAAGTAGTTGCTGAGAAAACTGTTACGAAAATTTCTTCCCCGCCCGCACGCCGCCCGCCGCCCACCGCCCGCCCGACATTCACCATTTTATAACCCGGATTTTTCACTCTGTGAAATCCGGCCAAAAATGTTTACGCGTCTTGCCGGGTTTTCCCCGAGTCTGCGCCCCTTAGTTATGTCCAACATGCCTGAAAATATATCCATACATTGGGAATTTCTTGCATACCAAGATCCATCAAATTCTGTTTGAATTAGTTTCAGAGGATATGCCTTCACAAAAAGACAGATCACAGGGGAGAATCGGTATATCGGTAAAAATGAGCGTGAACAATTTTCCTATGGCGGTCAAGTATTGTGCGTGATCGCGAACAATTTTGTACCGGATCGTGAACAACGCATATTGGATTTTTTTCGTAGAAGGTCAGTCTTTTTTCTTTTATAGCACGTTAAAAAAAGCAAAATTGAAAAAACAAATTATGTCTGGCAAAATGGTTTAACTTAATAAATTGAAACATGAACGCCGTTTTACTTAAAATTGAATAGCTTTCTCAAATTTTGAAAAGGCAGATAGTATGTTGATATAAAACGGTCAGAATTTAACATATTTTGTAAACAAAACATGTGTGTTCTGCTTCATATTAATATTAAAATGCATGAAATATGGTGTTTAAGATTCAAATATCATTATTTCATTTATCAACAGCTAAAAATATATCTTCTTTCAAACGCAAGAGAGAAACTGGACATTTTATGTAGTTTTTGTTATTTTTGGGATCGCGAACAATTTGGCACCGCTGGTTTTGGATCGTGAACTATGATCGCGAACAATTTTTTAGTCAATATCGAATGTTTTAGATAATGAAGAGTTTAAGCGTTTGAATAGATTGACATGTATATATAAAACTTATTTTTCAGGAATGAAAAGAAAGAACAAAAATCTCAGCAACAGGAAAGGCCAGTGGAAGACAAAGAAACGCAAAGTTGAAACAACACTGAATTGTAAATTGGCAACACGACGGGTGTGCTATAGCAGGCAGGAACCGCCTACTCTTCCGGAGCACCCGAGTTCACTCTTGTTACGACTTGAGTTCGCGTTGTTGATTTCTGTTCGGTTGATTTTGTGTTTTGTGTTTCCTTGTGCTGTTCTTGTTTATGTTTATCGGTTCTGTCGCTGCCCTTTCGGACTTTTGACACTCGAATGCTCCATTGGTGCCTCTGCTTTTAAAAAAATAATTATCATAATATGTCATTTATGTCAAAATGTAAAATCACAGATTGGTTTGTCATAGGGTTTTGTTTTATCTTCCTTTACCGGATTTGACACACTGGATTGGAAATTGACAGCGCGGCGGGTGTGCTATAGCAGGCAGGAACCGCTTTCTTTTCCGGAGCACCCGAGTTTACTCTGTTGATTTCTGTTCGGTTGATTTTGTTTTGTGTTTTCTCGTGCTGTTCTTGTTCATGTTCACCGGGTTTGCCGTTACTCTTTCGGACTTTTGACACTCGAATATTGGTGCCTGTTTGTCCAGATATGTTATTGGGTTTTTTTTTATTGATGAACGATAAGAATATAAAGACGTTACTTTGGACAATGAGTACCCTTAAAAAAATTGCAAATTGTAGCCTTTTTGAGTAGTCTTGAACGATGCGAAACTCCTACCTTAGAGTACCAGGTGAGCACAATTATGAAAATTACTAAAATTGCGCTGTATTGGAAAGAAAAAAACATCACTTTTTCAACAAATATTGCTGCAATTCTCATTCTATATACGTACACTGAAAAAAAATCACCATTAAAATGTCCAATTTAAAAAAAAAAGATAGAAACCACTGATCAATCAGATGAAAGCTAAATACAGCTATTGAGGCTTTAGGGTAGCCATTTTGGATTTTTCGAAAATGTTGCCTGTCTGAACAAGTTATATAGGAGGTTCTTTAAGTTGCACTTTTATCTTTTACATAATTTAAAACCTTGCTACTGGACAAAATTTACATAGACGATATTGAGATGTGCAATAAGTGTACGCGAAACAACAAACATAAACAAACAGCAATTCAAAAAATCACAACGGAAAACAGCAAGCAGTCTTCAACATGACCATAGGTCACTGCTTACCGTCTTGCATTGGCCCAAGACTTATAATACAATACAAAAGTACCAAAACCAATCCCTAAATCATCAACGAAAGACCCAATTCTTGACATAAAACAGTTAACACAGAATGACAAGGACAAACAAAGGCTTTGGCAAAATTTCCTGGCTTAGGACAGGCACATATAAAATGTGGCGGGGTTAAACTAGTTTTTTGGATCCAACCTTCCCCCTATTGATAAGTTTGCACAAAGCATACATATAAAACACACTGTAAAACTCAATCGACAAAAGTTCAATTCAACAACAGAGAACCTAAGACAAAATACTGTACGAATGATTTAGAGTTGCATCATCACACAGAACTGACATACTTGATCGCTGTGGTGCTTATAAATAATACAGTGGATACAAAGTGAAAATTTGACGTTTAAAGTTACTATCAAGCTATCAATATTTCTGCCAAAACATACCAAATGCAAAGATTTTACTAAAACATTGAATTTGTATCCTTTTTTCAAAAGGTTTTTAAGCCAGTTTTTAATTTCCATAAGGTTGTTTTTGAATTTTTGTGCTTTATAAACTACATTGCTATAAAAATCAGGATGAGATATTCCTTTAACAATCAGAAATCTACGTGTACAATCAAATTTTTCGATGAGATGTCCATATTTATGTGCAAATTTTGTAAAAGATTTGACTAATTTGTGGTAACGGTAACCTTGTTTTAGCAATTTTTCTGTAATAAAACGGTTTTTATCATTAAAATCAGACATATCACTGCAAATACGAGCATACCTGACTAATTGTGAAATGTATACCCCGTAAGCTGGAGCTAATGGTACGTCTCCTTCAAGAAACGGAAAATTAACTATTGGGAATGAAAAGTCATCCCGTTTATCATATGCTTTAGTGTGTAATCTACCATTAATAATGCTTAAGTCCAAATCTAGAAATGGACATCTACTGTCGGTCGAGTTTGCTTTATTTAGGGTTAATTCTTTATGATATATATCATTTTTTCATGAACATACTCATAATGATACAAAAAATTGTTATTCATAATAATCATGAATTAAATATTAAAATTATCATTGTATCGAAGGTTTAATTAAAAATATATTCTTATATTTAATGTGGTCACGCTGTCTTGTTCACGATCGAATTTTGAAGGTACCTAATTGTTCGCGATCATAAAAGGCAAATTCTGAATCGTTTTTACACTTTTCCCCCCTAAATATTCCATTTAAGTTAAATAAATGGAATATTTTATATTTAGAGAAATTTTCAATGTTAAATATCAAAATATTTTTCAGTATTTTTAACATATTTAAAATTTTATTTGAAATAAATTGTTCTTTTAATTCAACTATCATGTAAAAAAACGTTGGGTAGTATAGCGCCTTTACGTTTTTAGGAAAAATGGAATTTCCAAAGCAAAATGTTAAAATGTATTTCAGTTAAGGAAATATAGTTATTTTGCCAGATGCTTTTAGTTTTTTTGAATGACGTTTGTAATTTCTTAATTTTTAGTAAATTCTATGAAATCACGCCAATATGCGTTGTTCACGATCCGGTACAAAATTGTTCGCGATCACGCTCAATACTTGACCGCCATAGGAAAATTGTTCACGCTCATTTTTACCGATATACCGATTCTCCCCTGTGCAGATGGACCAGTCAAAAACATTATGCAACGTTATTCATGTAAATGTTTATTTTTCATGGATTTAACAGTGACGAGTTTTAATGTCGTTAGACTACACGTCATAATATTATATATACTCTCTCTAAAAAAAAAATAGCATACAAAGATATTTCAAATCTCATTGAAATGAAAACTATTGAATTAGAACTAAATTGTCGTACGAACGTGAAATTTGGCATGAGCGTTGTGCAATGATCAATTTTACGCGTGACATAAACAAAGTTCACTTGCACCAAATGACGGAGGCGTAGCGCAATCAGAAGAACTACCGACTTAATGCTTGCATGACGACTTAACTCGTGCTCTCCCTGGTTTCTAGAAAAAAAATTTGGCTTCCATTTTCACACATATTGAAGCGGCTGCTACAATAACTTAAGTTTTTAAAAACATCGGGTGGCGCATATCCAAATTTGAAAAATCATTTAAACTGAAGGCCTTAGTTAACATCCAGTGATTCTGGTAGCCAATTCTTGAAACAGTAACTTTTTGGGAATACAACCATGAGTAAATCGGGTTTTTTTTTTTATGATACCATCATTATCATAACGATAATTTCTCTTTTCGTCGTTAATAGCAATTTTAACACGAGGTGTGAAATTTTTCCGTACACAGCATATCGGTTGAAAGAGTTTTAAAACAAGGGAATTCTCCTAATTTTTGTAATATTATTGCTGTCAACAAGTTAGATATAGCAAATTATAAAAGGTTAACTTAGGTCTCTGTTTAATATCAATGCAGGTGCGATTCAGACAGTTTGTCTCTGTATTGTTTACATGATCTTTATAATAGAACAATGAATCTGTATTAGGCAGTCTAAGCTTATCACTTGTATTGTGAACATGTATATATAGTAGTTTAGTATTAAACATATATTATCTACAATGTGTATTATTGGAATTACTGATATGTAATAAAACGTCTCATGGCCAAACGCAACATGGTGGCAGCGGTTAAACATTGAAAAGAACACTAAGTGAATTATTTTAAGCCGGACAATTTGTTACAGTGACTGAAAATGGCAACATTTCAAGTAGCCGCTCCTGAAAGTTTCAATTTCTCTACTCCAGAAATGTGGACGAAATGGATACAGAGGTTCGATAGATTCCGTTCAGCCTCTGGTCTTGAAGACAAATCGGGAGTCACACAAGTAAATTCACTGATTTACACGATGGGTCCGGAGGCAGATGACATTTTCGCATCGTTTAATCTCTCAGAGGAGAACAAGAAAAAGTACGACAACGTAAAGGAAGCATTCACACAGCACTTTATCGTTAGACGTAATGTTATCTTTGAACGCGCAAAGTTCAATCGTAGAAAACAAGTAGATGACGAAAATGTGGAAAGTTTTATAACTTCACTGTACACACTTAGTGAACATTGTGGATATGACAATCTCCGTGATGAAATGATCAGAGACAGAATTGTGGTTGGAATTAAAGATTCAAACTTATCGTTAAAAATGCAATTAGATGCTGGACTAACTCTGAAAACAGCAACAGATATGGCCAGACAATCTGAAACGATAAAACGACAACAGTCATACGTGAGAGGTGATGGTCCGAGCTCCAACATAGATGCCCTAAAATCGAAATTTGTGAAGAAGAAAATTCCGAAACCGTTAAATAACCATAGAATCCACCAATTTATGGAATGGAAACCATGTCTCTGACCCAGTTGTATAAAAATAACCATAGAATCCACCAATTTATGGAATGGAAACCATGTCTCTGACCCGACATTGCGTACTGTACATTTTAATGCAATGTTTCGTCCATTTTTAAGGCAAGGACTCATCAGGGATCGCCTGGTTCAGGACTGTTTGTTGTCCATTTGATATTTTTGATAATTGTTTTTAATCAATCGTGTTTTAAACACCCAATTGTTTGTGTTTATTTGTCTTTCAACATCAACAAATCTTGTTGTGTTTTTGTATTTCTAAAATTGCTTGTTCTGCAATTCAAATATTATGATAGTAAATCTTTAATTGACTTTTGTATATAAGTCACAAATTCTAATCTTTTCTATAAAAGATATTGATATATTGCACCTATGTATTAAGTTCTACCATAGGATTTTATAAGCAGATGTTTGCTATGCTCGAGTCTTGATAAGACTGAGGAGCGATAGGCTAATTAAATTTCATGCCGTGGGAGTGAATTCGGTCACGTGCTTCAATTGATAATTTTTCGTAGATCATTAGAAGTTTAGATACTTGACCTTATCAAGGTCAGCTCTGTTGTATATGTTTATATATCTAATCGATCTGATGGTAAATTAAGTACTGTTTATTTGTACATAATTATTTATTGATTATTACCATTTCGCCAATTGTATTGGATTTTTTAAAAGCTACTGATGGATATTCAGTAAATACTTTTGAGGTCTCTGGATTTCGTTTGATTATATACCAGAATTTCCTCAGTATGTTTTGTAGTCTTTCCCCTTTCGGGTGATAAGTTGTTACAAAGATAGTTTTGTTAAATTGATGTTTGTTTTTTATCCGTTTGAGTAATCTGGCTTGTCTATCCTCAAAGGAGATTTTATTTAATATTTTCCACACTTTGTCTTTCTGGTAGCCTCTTTTGACCAGTTGTTGGACAAAGAAGTTCAAACGTGTTTTAAATTCTAGTGAATCGCTTGTATTGCGTAATATTCTAACTGCTTCGCCTTTTAGAAAGGCGTTGAAGCATTTGTTAGGATGATTTGAATTTCTATGTATATATTGAAACTTTTCCGTTTTCTTGGAAAAACATTTGATGTCTAGTATTAATGAACTTTGGAATCTTTTTCCTTTATATATCTCTGTATCTAGAAAAGATGTTGAATATTCTTCGATTTCGAAGGTGAACTTTAAAAGTTCATGGCAGTTGTTTGCCTGTTGAAATAAAATATTTATTTCTTCTTTGGTTCCATTGAAGATAATGAAGCCATCGTCTCTCATTCTTTTATGAAATACGATTTTATCCCTGTTCGGGAAAGATTGTAATATGGTTTCAATGTGATCAAAAATTGCAATGTCACATATTTCAGGAGAGGATACTTGACCCATTGATACTCCTGTAGTTTGACGGAAATAGTTTCCATTGAATGAAAATTCATTTTTCTTTATGATAATATCTAGAAGTCTGATAAGACTTTCTGTATTTGGCCTTTTAATTTGATATTCAAGATCTTTATTGTTTTCTAAGGCTTTTCTAACAGAATCTATGATTTCTGAGAATTTTAAGTTTGTATATAATGATGTTATATCATATGTTACAAGTAGGTGATCACCATCTAGTTTGGTAGATTCAATGTTTCGTATGAAATCACCTGTGTCTGACAGGTAGGTAGCTTGGAGTTTTACGATAGGTAAAAGGAAATAGTCCAGAAAACGACCAACTTTTTCTAGCGGTCCTCCACATTGGGATATAATAGGTCTTCCTGGAACTATAACCTTAGTTTTTTGTTGTTGAGTATTGCTCATATACTCGTCCAGCACATTCTTGTCCAGTTTGTGGACTTTTGGTAAGAAGTATGCAAATGGAGTTTTAACTTCTTCCTCGTTAGTGAGGAATTTAAAACTAGTCTCATCTAGTTCATTGTTTTCTTTGAGTTCAAATATGATTCGTTTTATTGTATCTGTTGTTGATTTGATATTGATATCATCAATTTCTTCATAGTGTATACCGTCTCTTAATTGACGATATCCTTCTTCTAGATAATCACTTCTGTTTTGTATAACAGTTACATTGGTTTTATCAGCTTTGTGAATGCATATAGATTTATCAGATCGTAATTTTTGTACGCATTGTTTTTCACTCTTTGATAAAATTGTATAAAAATAACCATAGAATCCACCAATTTATGGAATGGAAACCATGTCTCTGACCCAATTGTATAAAAATAACCATAGAATCCACCAATTTATGGAATGGAAACCATGTCTCTGACCCGACATTGCGTACTGTACATTTTAATGCAATGTTTCGTCCATTTTTAAGGCAAGGACTCATCAGGGATCGCCTTTGTATAAAAATAACCATAGAATCCACCACTCTTTGATAAATTGTGATAGTTATTGGTTGGTTTATAATCAGATAATTCCATTTTAGTATGGAATAAGTATTGTTCGATTGGATTATCACCAATAACTGGAATCTGGTAATTTGATTTTAGTTTAAATGGATGCACACTCAGCTGATGCGTTTGCTCCACTTGGAAATGATATTTTAGTCGCATGTTCCTTTCAAATGATTTGAAATCATGCATTATTTTCTGTGCCTTTATGCTTTTTGTGGGCACGAATCTTAAACCTTTAGATAGTAAGGTTATTTCATCATTTGATAATGATCTATTTGATAGGTTCAAAACGTATTGTTTTGCCTCTTCTATCCTGTTGATAGATTTAAACATGGATAGGCTTTTTTTTAGTTTGATATGTTTAAGCTTTTCATTAGCTTTCTTGAGTTTGTTTTTGAATCGTCTATTACGACCCATCAAGCAAACAAAGGATGTCAACGATGTGGACATAAACAAAATCATTCAAAGGAGAAATGCCCGGCGAAAGGGGCTAAATGTTATAAATGTTCAAACATAGGACATTACGGGAGGTGCTGCAAAACTGTGAAGTCCGTTGGATCAGTTCATACAGACGATGAAATTCCATCAGAAGGATTCCTAGGAGCCATTGACAATGGGGATGACAGACCTTGGAATATCAAACTACACGTTCGTAACACTCAAATCGATTTCAAAATTGATACAGGCGCTGATGTTACAGTGATTTCGGACAAACAATTTCAAAAGTTAAAAGGTGTTTCTTTGGTGAAAGTTAGCAAAAAACTCAGTGGTCCAGGAAATAAAAAACTGCATGTGTTAGGGAAATTTCAATGTATGTTAGAATCTAAAAATCAGTATTCTGTTCAGGATATTTATGTAGTGAAGGGATTAACCAAAGCTCTTTTAGGTAGGCCAGCTATTCAGGCATTAGCTATCATTAACAAGGTAAATGTAAATGTATCGTCTGTCAACGCGAACGTCAAGTCAGATGCTGAAAAATATCGTGCTAAATACCCCGAGGTATTTCAAGGGCTAGGCCAAACAAATTGGACGTACAAAATAAGGCTCTCCGCAGACGCAAAACCGTATGCTCTTAGCGCACCGCGAAGGGTACCTTTGCCCTTAATGGATAAGGTAAAGGCGGAATTAGAGCGAATGGAGAAATTAGGGGTAATTTCTAAAATTGACGAGCCAACGGAATGGTGCCATGGAATGGTGGTTGTACCGAAAGCAAACGGTCAAGTTCGAATTTGTATCGATCTTACAAAACTCAATCAATCGGTCAAAAGAGAAAATTATCCGCTTCCCGCAGTCGAAGAATCACTAGCCAAACTCGATGCCAATTCGTCATTTTGGCAAAGTAATTTAGCAACCGAGTCGCGTCCACTCACAACATTTATAACGCACATGGGAAGATACGTTTGTAATAGACTTCCATTTGGTTTCTCTGCTGCCAGTGAGTTCTATCAAAAGCGCATGAGTGAGACTCTTGAAGGGCTTTCTGGAGCAATATGCCATATGGATGACGTATTGATTTTCGGAAAAACGCAAAAAGAACACGATGCGCGGTTAGAAAAGGTTCTTGAGAGGATAAGGCAAGCCGGTCTTACTCTAAACGAAAAATGTGAGTTCTCCAAGTCGTCCGTAAAATTTCTTGGTCAGATAATTGACGCATCCGGTTGTAAAATGGACCCTGAAAAGTCCAGGGCTATAGTCAACATGGAAAGGCCGACTGATATATCCGGAATACGAAGGTTTCTCGGCATGGTCAACCAGTTGAATAAATTTTCACCGAGAATTACTGAGCTGACAAAGCCGCTCCGTGAGCTATTAAAGTCGAAAAACGCGTGGAATTGGGACGAATCCCAGGAATCGGCGTTTAAAGAGATAAAGAAAGAGCTCACATCGTCAGAAACGTTAGCACATTACGATCCGAAAAAGGATACGGTTGTATCAGCAGACGCGTCGTCGTACGGTCTAGGTGCTGTAATCCGACAAAGGAACGGACACGAATTGAAGCCAATCGCGTACGCATCGAGAGCAATGTCAGACACGGAACAACGGTATGCTCAAATTGAAAAGGAAGCATTAGCATTAACTTGGGCTTGTGAGAAGTTCAGTAATTACATAATAGGTAAGCGGTTCAGTCTAGAAACAGACCATAAACCACTTATTCCATTGCTTGGCAATAAAAGTATTGCAGATTTGCCACCACGTATTCAAAGATTTAGAATGAGATTGATGAGGTTTGATTTCGAGGTTAAATTCGTAGCCGGTAAAGATTTATGCATTCCGGACACTTTGTCCAGATCACCTGTGGTGGAACCGTCCGCGTCCGAAAAAGAATTCGAGACCGAGACAAAAGCGTACGTTGATAGCGTTATAAGCAATCTGCCGGCGAGTGATAAAAGGCTTCAAAATATAAGAGACGAGTGCGAAAAAGACGAAATATGCCGCGAAATAATAAAGTATTGCAACGAAGGATGGCCTGAAAAATCGAGCGTTAGCAAAATGATTAAACCATATTGGAGTTTACAAGGAGAATTTACGGTAGTTGACGGTCTTCTAATGAAAGGCGACAGGTTAGTGATACCGAAAGCTTTACAAGACGAGATTCTTGACAGGTTACACGATGGTCACCAAGGCATAGTAAAATGTCGCGAGCGTGCAAAAGCATCGGTCTGGTGGTTAGGTTTAAGTACAAAGCTCGAAAGCGTAGTAAAAAGCTGTCAGAAATGTCTCGAAAGTGCCAATGATAAAGCGGAACCGTTATTGTATACGGAATTTCCGAAACGGCCATGGCAAAGAGTTGCATCGGATTTATTCGAGTTAAAGGGTCAAAAGTACTTACTCGTAGTGGATTAATATGAGAAAGGCATTGCCTTAAAAGCTCGCGTTGATACAAAAATATAATCTATTCCATTGATAATTTCGAATAATGTCTGGGACGAGATAAATTTGGGACGAAGTATTACTATTTCCCGCAATTTTTCAGCACGCGCAGACATTTTCGAAAACTTCCGAAAATCGAATGTTTCCGGTGACAGAATTTATTTTCAACCATCGTATTTTGAGTCTCGTGCAATTTGGCAGACTCTCTACAATAGTGAGCTCGCTACGCTCGCATATTATTCCCGATTTATTGAGATCGCTAGATTGACAAGTACGAGCTCACAAGTCGTCGTTAATCACTTAAAATCAATCTTCGCAAGGCACGGAATACCGGAAACATTCATGTCAGATGGTGGTCCTCAATATGACTCAGCGGTTTTCAAATCGTTCGTAAAAGAGTATGGATTCGAACACGTTATGAGCAGTCCGAGATATGCGCAATCTAATGGCTTAGCTGAACGTAGCGTTCAAACAATGAAAAACATGCCCAGAAAATCTGGAGATGAATATTTGGCATTGTTATCATACAGAACGACTCCGTTAGCTAATGGTTATTCTCCATCCGAATTACTTATGGGACGCAAACTAAGAACGCTAATTCCCGTCGCGCCGCAAATATTAGATCCGAAATTGCCGAAATCAAACGACCTGAGTAAATCGGAAAAACAGTATAGGGAAAATCAAAAACAACATTATGACAGGCGACATCGCGCTAAACCACTGTCGACGGTTAAACCCCAAGATCGTGTTTGGGTTAAAGATCAGAAAAAGGAAGGGATAGTGAAAGAAAAATGTAACGAGCCGCGTTCGTTAATCGTGGAAACGGACAGTGGCGAAATTCGTAGAAATAGGAGACATTTAGTAGCTTTGCCTGGAAAGCAAGAGCTTTCTCAAAATACAAATGATATGCCTAAACTTTATGAATCAGAACCTAACGAAACTAACATTCAGGTTAATGATAAAATTGTTCAGAATGAAAATTATGTCACTAGGTCAGGGAGAATTTCTAAACCTCCTGATAAGTTAAATTTGTAAACAATGATCAGCTGTTTCATTCATAGTATTAGTTTCATTCATAGTATTAATTTCATCATAGTAAATATTTGTCTTATCACACTCCATTGTAAAAAGGGGAGATGTAATATTATTGCTGTCAACAAGTTAGATATAGCAAATTATAAAAGGTTAACTTAGGTCTCTGTTTAATATCAATGCAGGTGCGATTCAGACAGTTTGTCTCTGTATTGTTTACATGATCTTTATAATAGAACAATGAATCTGTATTAGGCAGTCTAAGCTTATCACTTGTATTGTGAACATGTATATATAGTAGTTTAGTATTAAACATATATTATCTACAATGTGTATTATTGGAATTACTGATATGTAATAAAACGTCTCATGGCCAAACGCAACAATTTTCTTTGAGAGAAAAAAATCAGCACCAAAACATTAATGGTCGTGGTTTAAAATACCAAATTTTTCCAAATAAAATTCCTGCAAAAGACTTTAATAAATGACAAATAGTGTGAAAAGGAAGGTTCAGGGATTTTGAAAAATTTGGAAGAGTGCATTGCATCAAGAGTCAAATGGTTACCTGAGAAGCCTGACCAATAGCATAACAAACGTAAAACACAAGACATGGATGCTTTTTAAAGACCTTCTGGAGATTTTTCGGATATCTAGTGAATAAATTGGATCTGCGCATGCACCAAGCGTTTATCCATCAAAGAAGCGCACACTTGTGCATGATTGAAATTTCTAAGATACTTCACTCTCATGCCTGGCTGTAATCGTCTTCGTTTTCCATTTGGCAACCAGTCTTTTTCCTTATTTTTTTTTTTGTGCTAGATACAAAAATCTAGTTTAAGTTGACATTTCATTCCGATGAGTCTCAGGCGAACTACTGCGCTCTAGCTGGCATAAACAAGGGTAGAAGCTTATCCATGTGGAAAACAGAGGGCATGATAAATACTGTGTAATACACTCACAAACTGAAAGTAATGTCGGAAAATCCAATTCAGTTAAATACGAGAACGATAATATTGTATTTCTTGATTTAAATATTCTATAAATATTTTAAACTACCCGGTAGTAAGGAACACGTAAACATTTCATTCTTGGTTACCTTGTCAAAGCAGCTCTGAGGGGTCATCGAACTAGCCGGGATGGCTCGAGCTAGACATACCGTAAGTTAATTGTATCGTATTTAATAGATAAAACAACAAATATGTTTACCAGTCAAGTTTATTAAATGAACAAAATTAAACCAATTGTTAGATCAAACACAGCAGACCATAGCAAATATTTCCAACATAATGACTAAATTACAAAAAAAAATATCAATAAAATGTCAGTTTATAAAATATGTTACATGTAGCTACTAGTATTAATAATTCATTCTCTACACTACGCATGACCAAACAATTAGAATTACTTATGTAATAAGAGAACCTAGAAAAATATTCAACATATTGATTACATTTAAAACTCTACAAGGACCTTAATATATCGTGTAAAATATCTATTAAAGTCATGGCATACATGCATATATAAACTTGGCCATAAGTTAGGGACCACCAAGTTTGAGTGATTAAAAAAAATGTGTAAATTATTACTTTATATAAAGCAAGATGTTGTACTTAGATATTAATATTTAATGAATACTTTTATTCTTAAAATTTTCAAATTTATGCAAGTTCCGATATTTAAATACCCGTTGCAAAAATGCTACCCCTATGCTTTAAAAACCCAAGTTTGGTTCGCTTTTTAAACTTTCCATCTCCATGTTTACAGTGGACTGAATTTATCATTAAAGGAACACATTTCATAATGGTATATCATTACCTTAAGGTTTTTGAATGATTTGTAGGTATTTGTCTGTTTAAAAGTTATGGAGCACAATTTAAAAATTCTATGGCAAGCATATGACCATAAAGAAACACGTCCAACGTTTATGTGCAACCGGAAGTGCTAAAGAGCAAAAACGCCTAAAACAAACTTACTAATGAAAATATGGAATATTTGTAGTAAATTCACCATGTTCTGGCCTCATTCTGGCAATTAACCTCTTTGGGATGGATAACTTTTGTTACAGTTTTACCTAGTAAAATCTCTAGAAATAAGCTTTTTTCACTATTTGTTGTGCTTTTATCATGTCAAAGTCACTAAATACCGTACGTGGTCATGCAGGGTAATGATTGTTCACATAAATGACGGGTTTTCATTTGGTTAGTCGAGAGGTTTACTGATAATGACCTAAACGGGACCAATCAAAACAAGAAAATGTTTTCCTGGCAGCGCATTCCCAGTAAATGCAGGGTGCAAATTGACGAATATAACCCAAAATTGTGTTATAAAAGCGAGAGATAAGTAACGCTTTCATTAAAAACCATCACCAATGCCTTAAGCAAGAACCTCCATCATTGTGTATGTTATTTGGAGGCAATTTTAGAAAAGTAACCGGAAGTGCAAATGTCTTGCTCATTTCTAACAAAGTGCGCCGAATTCATGTCAACAAATGCATTCCTCTTATCTTCCAAAAGGTTTCAACATGCTTGCATTTTACACCTGGCATTGTTGAGCTTTTAAACTCAAACATTTTTTGGCGTAAGATTTTTTGGGTTTTGTCCACATTTTTCAAACTGGAACCGAATGGCACTATATGAATGTTTTTAATATCCAGTGGTAAATTTGTCTTCAAAATGTTCTTAAAATTAGTACTTTACTTGGAAATTACTTCCTATGCTTTAAAGTTTTGCCAATATTACACATCTAAAATGGTACTTGATATAAAAAGGTAGTGGTCCCTAACTAATGGCCAAGTGTATATAAATGCAGTTTACGGATAGAAATATTGATCCCCAAAATACTGTTCCAAAAAATATAACATAAAATATTATGAAAAAAAAATAAATGCCACAATTAAGTAGGCGTTAATCCGAATAAAAAAACAACACTTTGTAAAGGCAATAACTTTTTTTGCAAGATTTTTTAATTGCCTAGAATAAATTCTGTTTATTGAAAGAGCAGCAACCGGGCTCTAAGTACTCGAGGTACATGTACATCGGCTAAGAACAGAGCAAAAGCTAAAATCTACACTCTTCCTGAACATTTTTTGGCGAATAAACCAACATAACCCCCCGGCGGCCAATGTAGATAAATACGCACACTGTTGCTACTTGACGTTTTCTTTACTTAGGAGCAAACTCGACCGAAAGAAGTTACTGGAGAAGACAGGGATGTTTGGGAAAACTCCTTTGTTGATCGGTACTATCGACACAGGATTGTACCACACAAAGATCCCAAGTATGATATTCACTACGACGACAAAGAGGAAATATTAATGAAAATCAAAGAAAAGGCCGGTGACACTATTTCAGGAAAACAACCTCTTAATATTGCTGTTATTGGATTCCCCGGGGTAGGAAAATCATCTTTCTTAAACACTGTGTTTGCCAGTTTGAACATGGACAGATGGGAACAGGTCGCACCCCATTTTAACTTTGGAGAAGGAGGTCTTCAAGGCACAACCAGATTTAGAAGGTACTGTTTTGGTGGTATTTTGAACAAAATTAAATTTAAACAATCGGAAAATTTCGTTATCATTTCAATTCGGTATAGCGTGTCAAATATGTCTGGCTGCCGGCCTGGTAATTATCTTTTTGGACCTCTGGTTCATAGCTCAATGGGTTTAAAAAATACAAAGTATAAAGCGGTTGTATGTAGAAATGTTAATTGGTTAATTTGGTTAAAATACTATACCGGTATATGTTTAATTTAATGAGCAATCTCTCATTAACAGCATGGAAACCAAAATAGAATTTGAAGGTACAAACAATAAGTATACTCGCACCTTAAAATTCACAAAAAGGGGAAGCCAAGTTCAACACAGAAGCATAACAAGAAAAGAAACCTAGTGTTTCTCACGATTATTAATTTAAATAATGAGAAGCTTAAGAAAACATTTTTTTGCTTACATTTGTGATGAGCGGACACCTCTGGCCAACCAGCAGCGGTTTTAAAAAATACACCTTGAAGCGTGTGTTCTATCTATGTCCATTACACAGTGCGCAACCAGCTAATCGATTCCTTTTACTAACACTGCTAAATACTTTCCATATTACTGAATTTGCATTATCTCTACCAATTTTAAACGAATCGAGTGAAATAATTTTTCTTATAACCAATAGGACTGAATAAAGGCCGTTACAAAATATGAATATGAAAAATCCTTAGACTCAATTCTCCTATTTTAAGTTTTTATAGAAAATATACCCGGCTCAATTCACGTGTTCCTAAGGGTGTATTAAAAGAAGTAGGTTCCCATAAGCAGCATTAAATTAATAGAATATATTGAACAATAAAACACACTTAAAATCAAGTACAAAAACGTTCGGAAATATGATTATCCAAATTCAGATGTTATCGACTACATGTATGTGCATCATAGTAATTTTGAATAAAAAATCTCAGAGAATTTCGAAATAAACTATTTTTTGGTAAAATGATAGCCAGAAAATTGTGGGTTTTTAAAAAAAAAAAAAGATAGATATATATAAAACGGTTTAACCAAACTAAGCTGCTTTTTTATTTTTAGTTACCAAAAGGAACAGTATTATAGAAACAAAGACAACTCTCTGTTGCCTACATTTCTTGACATGACTGGATTTGAGGACGACTGCTCCACGTTGAATTTAGCACTGTTGGAATTAGTTTTCACAGGCAGAATAAGAGAAGAAGAAACCTTGTTGGCGGCAAAGAGATTTGCTGAAAAACACGGAGCTAATGGATTGTTGAAAAAATACAACAAATTTGTTAAACATCGTCCTGTAGACCGAATTATTGTTGTGTGTTCATCAAGCACAAGAACCCCACTTCAGACAAACCTACTAGAAGCCATTATTAAAGTTTCTAAAACTCTGAGAGGTGGGTTTTGCTTTAAAGACAAGAACCAAACAGAAACTCCTGATCAGTTATTCCTATACGTGGAAGATGCAAAGAAATAACAAAGGGCATTCGAATGTCACAAAAGAGCAAGCTAATTAGTCAAATCAGACCATGATAACAAAAAAGAGGCAGAAAAAAACCTAATGCAGACACACACACACACGCACATGCACACACACAAATGATTACATTTAAAAAGATGAAAACATGATGGGTGGAACGCAAGCACATACACACGCAGACATGTAACACGCACGCACACATACACACAAATGATTTAGATTTAAAAAGATGACAAACATGGTGGATGGAACGCACGCACACAGGCACGCACGCGCGTAAAGCATGCACACAAATAATTTAGATTTAAAAAGATGAAAAACATGGTGGATGGAGTAAGTTTGTTATGCTACATGTAGCAGTCCATGAGGTTAGAACTGGAAATCAACAAGAATAACCTGGTTTTTCCTAGGACATTTCAGAACATTGTTTTTAATTTTTGGAGCGCCAATTTGTGCCAAAACTATTGTCGACTTAATGTAAATATTGTTAGCTTTAAAATAATATGGAGTAGGCATTGCCTTAATGCGAGCATAGCTAAAAGGGTTACTACGTTTTGTTTATTTTCCAATATTTCCATTTGCTCATTTTGGGGCGAAATGGTATGGGGCGATTAAGCTTCTACACGTTAGTTTCGTACGTGCATATAACCAAGACGAAACGAGCAGCTTATGTGTATTTATTATTTTAAGAATATTATTTTCTTGTAAAAAGCGCAATTTATTAGTTTTTTAAGCATTATTTCTTTTCTTATAAATTATTTTAACATTCACTCCGGTCCTGTAAAAATAATAACCCTTTCCGGACCATAAAAAATCTAAATCAGCATTAGCAAATTTCTCGCGGAAACAAATACCGTAGAGCTCTCCGCTCGAGCGGACACTTCGTGCCCGCTTGCGAGCTATGCTCGCTATAAAGTTATATTTTTTCGTTCGTAGAGTGACAGTTTATATTGTAGATATACCTGTATACGGTGTGTTAACGTGTAGAGACAAATACCCACCAGATACCATTCAGGATAGGATTAAAACCTTCAAAAATAAACTGGGACTACCCAATAACCGGTTTGCTCACATGACGAATTACTGCGATGAAGTAGATCCAGAAGGTTATCATCATGACGCCTGTATTCCATCACTTGACTATCCTGTCCTCAAACTAATGCAGCAGGTACAGTGTCAAAATGCAACGACAAAACCGGTAAACATGAACGAAAACAGCACGAGAAGACACAAAACATAACGAACACAAAATCAACCGAACAGAAATCAACAACCGAACTCAAGTCGTTACGATAGTTAAAAGGTTGCTTCGGAAAAGTAAGCAGTTCCTGCTTGCTATAGCACACCAGTCGTGCTGCCAATTTCCATTTCAGTGTGTAATGTCCGGTACAGGAAGACAAAGCCAAACCTTATGACAAACCAAATTATCTGATAGGAACTCATATTTGTCTATTAGCGCATTTCCGTAAAATTTTTGAATGAAGAAAACAATTTATTTATCAATTCATTTAAGAGCGTTAAAAGACAAAAGGTTAAAACGCAAAGAGATTGTTGAATCATTTTTCCAGTATATAGCATATCTAAATGATACCAAATGTATCTATTTCCGGTTGCATGTTCCTTTGTACTTAAGAATAATTTATTAACTGAAAATGAAAAATTGTCAAGCATTACCAAGCATTGTTTAAAGAACTATTCTGTATCGACAACAATTTAATATGACATTTAAACATCACATACAATACTAAATATATTTCAATTTGAAGGTCCTTACCCCACACTCCAGGGATGATGACAGAAAAGGAATAGACTGGCTTGTCATTTTTGTGTTTATAGTTGTTGTTTTGGCATGTTTGTTTGTTTTGTTTATTTAACTCCGATTTTGGAAAGAAAAAAGAAGTGACTGTGTAAAATGTGTTTCTGTTTCAGTATGAAATGTACAGTTAAGACATTTACTATCATCCAAGGGATATTGGCTCTCTTAGATTTACTTTGATAATTACAACATGTGATACAAAGGAGTAGAGCCACGAAGACCCTAAATCGGCCCGGTATTTTCACTTTTTTTTCAACTACTTTAACTTGTCAAAAATTTAACTAAAATATGTTAAGGTATGAACAAACTTTTCATATCTGTAAGATTTAGTAAAATATCTACACTACAGGTTTAGCCTTGACACTTTAAACAGGCCACAAATTTGAAAATTCCTCATTTTTACAACTTTTCACGGTTTTCTCTGCATATTTCGTCAAAATTAGTATTGGCCACATTCCTCGACCATCGTAATTTTTTGATAATTAATTTATAATATCATAATACACATTTCTATCACAAAATAATTTTGGTCGACAGGAGTGGCCCATTTCATATTCATCGATTTATACATGAAAATCAAGGAAAACTGTCACAAATTGTTATTTTTCACAAAAAAGTATATTTTTTACCTCACTGCTCTCCTTATTTATAAATAATTGAAGGGAAAAATAATGCAATTCAATAAATATAAAGACTAATGAACATTATTGCAGCAACTATAAGCAGATATATCAAAGTTGAATTTTTTGGCCATTTTGAGGCCTTCGTGGCTCTACTCCTTTAATTTGTGTGTGTGTGTTTATGTTTAACGCATTTTATCGACGCACATGGGCCATGTAGGGCGGTCGGTTTTAATGGTGCAGGAAACCAGAGTACCCAAAGGAAACCACCGATCTTGGGCAGGTAACTGACAAACCTAATCACATTCAGTTGGATACAGATTTAGAGATTTTTTACATGAAATATTGTATATCATATAGACTTATGTGTAATGATACTAGTTATGAATGGACTGTTCTTTTGATTTCGTATTTTTTCATCTATTAAACCACACCAACAAGACAATGTATGAAAAGTCTGTGGAGTTAAAGTATGCTCACTAGAATGATGATAAAATGGAGGTGGGCAGGTTTGGAAAATTTAACCTACGCAGGGGAATTTGTTTACATGAAATTCACGTGAAACATTTAACACGTATTTCACATATACAAAAAAAGCAAATGACGTTAAGTTCATGTGAATTTCACGTGAAAAATTGTTTTGAATATTTAATTTTATTTGATCTTTCATACAATTATATGAAATTAGAAAAAAAATCTCAGTAATTATGATTTTCACGTGAAATTCACGATATCAACTTGAATTTCACACATATCCCACCAGTTTAACGTGGTTTTCACGTGAACACAGTTTTCCTGTGTATGTGGTTTTATGGATAGAAACTGTTCGCCATGTTGGTGTGTCTGTCGGCAAATAAAATGGAAGCAAATCTGTGTGCTCCAAGGCATTTGTATTTTTTTAGTTTAATCACTTTTCTTTTCTTTCAGCATAAGTTTGTATTTGAAATGGCACGAAGATCCTATGGGCCCATTATTTTAATTCTAATATTTTTATATGTTTAATCTATTTGAATGTATACATTTGTAACTTTGATTAATAATTTACTTATTTTTTTACTTACATGATAATTATATATAAATATTTAATAGACATCAATAAAAATATTGTCCAATGTTTAACGTTAATTCTATTCAAAAATACACTGAAATCCCTTAGCAAAAAATTCGTACGCTGACTTAATGTCTTAAAACAAAAGAAAAGCCATGATCATGATCCGAAATTGCTACCCGACGTTGTAACGCTAAAACGGCGTCAAAAGTAACTTGAATTTAGATACTTGTCTAGCCGTGGATGTGAATTTCGTGTTGGTGTTATTGATAATGAGAATATATAAAAAGGGTCATTCAGTACAAGTTATAATTTCGGTCATTATTATCAAAATATATTCTGTTACAATTTCTGTTTTTTTTGGTTTTTTTTTTCGACTGTTTGTGTTTTAAGTTATTTGCTTTGGTTTTATTATTTTTCTGTTGCATTTTTCTTGTTTAATTTTTTCAAAATTCATTTAGTACGCTTACTTATCAAATTACATAACTAAGTAATACAATGAAACATGATTCACTTTTGTTTATTTATTTATCTATCTTAGAATTGTCTTGACATTTTTTACGATGGCTGCTATAATATTAATGTAACTGAATTCTATTGTTCGACTTGTAGATTTCAGATGCAGTCAAAATATATTAAACGGACACGAAATAACTGATTGCGATTTTCTGTGGAATAACTTAAGGAAGATGCTTTCTCTGTTTATAATACCCACTGACAACACTTGCACCCTTTGGAAATGACATGCATGTCATCAGTACAATTTCTTTTAAAATTTCAACTTATACTCGTTTATTTACGTACCAAAGGTCAATTTACAAAATATTGGAAATACATGGTCATGGCAATGCATTAATTTTTACAGAGTAAAAGAATCACTTAATAATACGAATAACATCATAGCTGTTTTTTAACAGAAAGTTATTTTGATAATATCTTAACATGTTCTAACAAATATACAAAAAATCCAAACATTTAATTTACGTTGAAATGTTAAAGATAAACGTCAAAATCTTAAAGAGGGACATTTCTGCTAGACATTTTATAGTTTTGATAATTCGAGCAACTGATGAAGAAAGTTTTTAAAAAAGTATGAAATTAGACCGTGCTCGCTGAGTACTTTTAACTGATACGAGGACTTAATAAATATATTTAAATTTTAATTGAAAATATTTACATCGTCGCATAAGACCAACAATTTGCGACGCTGATTTTTACGTGGTGACATTATTGCTAGACAAAAAGATAGGAAGAGTTCAGATAAAAATTGGATTGGCAGAATGAAACCGCTTTGAAATTTTGATGTATAATAAAAGTACTTTAGGTTGATATATTTTTTGTTATATTATGCTGATGCTAATTCCATCCTAAAGTAAGCTGATTTCTTACTTAATTATATACTTTTCAGTCGGGACAACCTCTTAATTCTGATTCTGTCCTAAATTTCTGCACTTTGCGTTTGAAAAAAACGATGAAAGACAGACAACTTAATGTACTGATGTCATGGAACATTCGTTTGAGTTTGCAAAGTTTTACTGCCAAATTTCGCGCGCACTGAAAGTGATGTTTCAAAAAACTATTTTTCAAGCTTTTGTTTGTTTGTCAGCAAGTAAGCACCGAATGAGTGTCAACAGACGAGACCTCAATAAACCTGTGCTAAAAAATGACTATGCACATCTTTGTTCTTCGTCAACACCAGTAACCACATTCCTTTTCAGTGATGACCTGTCAAAAAACATGAAGGACATATCTGAAACAAATAAGATGAGTACAAATGCTTCCCGCTATTATAATTCTGTATTACGGAATTCAGTGATACTATTCCATTGGATATATTTGTGTTAAAGTGTATAGTGTTCCATTTGCCTTTTCTTATGATATCAATTTGACTCTCTGTTCAGTTATACTTTTCATACAATGTTCTAAGTTTTTATAGTGTTTCATTATAGTTGCTTAATGGTTAAAGGATAGATTTTTGTGTTCAATTGTTAGTTATAAAGTGCAATTAGCTACAGAGCAATTTGCTAGTGTCTATTAGCCTCTTAACTTCTTTTTGATTTAATTATAAGTGTTTTGGAGCAGGAATCCAAAGTGATTTTGGTACGAAACCCAGACCGCTCGGGGTTACATGTTACAAAAACAAACTAAGACATGTAAAATTCAATTATTGATCTGAATATCCTTTACATGTCGTTAGATATGAATGAGAAAATAGTTTAGGATTGCCTGAGTTAAGAAATTGCTGAGAATGATTCGAGAACCGCCCTAAGTATTACTTTAGTCATTCCTAATTATTTCCTAAATAGAAAATAAAGAGATGTGGAATAAGTGTACCCGACACAGCCCACAATTAAACGGCAATTTAGAAAAACCACAATGGACAACCGCCTTTTTTAAAGTTTGTCTAAGAACCCTTCCCATGAATTTGTGGAAACTGTCATTTAGATGTTTAATGTATGAGCTTTGTCATTCTTGTGCATATCATTTGCATTTAATATTTTAAAAGTTCTTTGATATTAGTTATTCAATCCGTTCAAAGATGGCTTTCCGCAACTACGGGTCCGCTCTTGTTGTTTTTTAATAGAATTTCTATAGAAAAAAATCTTTGTCAAGGCAATTTGTCCTTCTCTTCTTCTTTCAATATATACATTACGTGTCTGTTAGCATTGGGTACTAAGAGAGTGTATCATTAAATCATTTATAAAGTTTTATTGAAACAAAGGGTCAGCTGCTCCAGCTTTTAGAGTTGAGAGTCAATATGCAAGCTCTTTTATCTAACTCCAACAGGATCGGCTCAGGATCACCATGGTTCAAAATGCAAAGGCGGTGAAAGTCTGACGATGATCCTTTTCCTTACTCATATTTTTATTCAAAATAATGACATTTATTTATTCAAAATAGTGCTATCAGTCTCTGTTTTTGTTTCTCACTTGTGCTTTTGCTACCAGTCACAGTACACATGTATTTCCTATCTAAAACTAAATTGCTCTAGGAATAAAGTCAAACTTTAGTATGGAGCTCAAAATTCAAGGGTGGAGGAAACAAATTCAAAAGTGAAGGAGCACCTCCCTTGAATAGCCTGTGGTGAATCCTGCGGCTTTTCGTTAGAAAGAGTAACACTTTTGAACATACATGAACATATACAAAAGTATCATTTTGGATTTCTGGAACAGTTCCTTAAAACAAAGAATAAATTTGAAAAATTTAAATGATCAATATCTGTATAGATCATAACAAAAACAAAGTGAAGTATTCGAAAAGTCTTCAAATAACTAAAGGACAAGAAAATGGATACAAATTAAGTCCTAAAATCTTAATTTGAAAGATTTTATATTAGGTACATATGGGTTCCGTTGCATTTCATTTTGTGTCGAACTTAAACGTACAAAAACGTAGTAAAGCCTAATTCACCTTTGTGATTCTTACTTGCCCGTAAGGAAACGTACCAAGTCCTTGTAGGTCCGTACAATCGTCGCAACAAACCGTAGGGGAATACGTAGCAAACCCGTACTTAAACCGTGCTTGATCAAAGCAGACGAATTGATACGGATTCATACGGAGTCAAAACGGATTATTATTACACATTTATTAAAGAAAAACACTACTGAGGTATAATAAAAACTTTTGTATGACATACCTCTCTTCCCCCCTACCGAAACTTTTACCTGTATTCAGATGCCTGATAAAGAGTGCTCTCCTCTTTGTAATTTTGATTGAAGACCCTCCATTACTTTTGTTCAATTGCTGCTAACGGGAACTTTAAATTCAAAATATGCATATATTCTACAAGTAACACTTACTGTCTGTAAAGGATACTCTGGAGAACAGAAATTCTTAGAATTTTTCTTTATGTCATAACTAGCACCTTTGAAATGTTTGCTATTTTTACTGTTGCACAAAAACGTAACTAAATTTACAAAAAAGAGTGAAAGAAAAGCTTACCTCTAAGATAAATGAAGCAAAATCACTTTGCCCCCTTGTTTTTCCATTGTAAATGGCAGCCATTTTTGGAGATGCAAAATTTTAAAATATCACTATATCATAGAATTTTACAATACCACTTTGACCAAAGAGGTATTTTGTCATCAACTTGTTTTTGTTTGCATCAGGGAGTGCATTTTGACGTCATATGACGTCACAATAGAAATTTGAGATTTTTTCCCGTACTTTTTTTACTATGGGAATTTCCCATTCAAATGTAAATATCTGGATTTTTAGAAAATGTATTTAAGCATTTTTAAAAGTTGTTATATTTTTATTTAGGTCTTTTTGATACTCATAAGATTATGTAAATAAATAAAGGCTTATGTTTTGGAGAAAAAATAAGTTTTGATTTTTTTCATTCTCCAGACTACCCTTTACAGACAGTAGTTTGTAGTATGCATTTTTGCTGTTTTAATGGATACGTGTATTTATCCTTAAAAATGAAGACATAATATAAATTCATTTACCATCGCTAGAAGCTGCGAATGAGCCAGATGTAAACTCCATCTCCGACTTATTTTAAAAGTATCGAGCCCTCCGGGAATTCCATCATAGGGGGTTTGTTGCCAATAATTAGACAGCATTGAAAATAGAACATCCTTCTTTTTTCAACTTCTTGTGATTTGTCATATGGTTTTGTTTTTTATTACTTTATTAGATTTCACACATTGAATTGACCATTGGTAGCACAACGAGTGTGCTATAGCAAGCAGGAACTCTTCCGGAACACATGAGTTCACTATCGTTACGATATTCGCGTTATTGATTGCTTTCCAGTTGATTTTGTGTTTTTGTTTTGTCTGCTTCTTCGTGCTGGTCTCGTTGAAGTTTACTAGTTTGGGCCTTTGATTTTTCTGACAAGAATTTATTTAGAGACCATCTTCAGGCACGTCTTTCTCATAAGACACTTTAAAGGATGAGGGGCATTAAGACCCATAATTGGCCCAAAAATTGTAGTTGGTTGAAATATTATGATATTTATAAGGAATACAGTGGCAGATCCAGAAATTCTGAAAATAGGGGGCCCACTGAATGGCCTAAGAGGGGGCCCGCTTTGGTCACGCTTCAATGATTTCCAATATATTCAACAAAATTTTTCTGCCAAAGGGGGGGGGGCACCTAGGCCCCCTAGATCCGCCTATGGAATATATCAACTTATGCTTTCGTTTGTACTTGTCTTTTTGATTTTTTCTGTTCCTTGTTTAAGAAGGGGGTCTATCTGTGACTACTATTTCAGGACTAGATTTGAATTATATATATGCATTCTATTTAGATCTTCATCATGTTCAACTACGGATCTGTCCGTTCATTTAACTAAAATCTTGTCTGCTGTCAAAGAAGGTCAACAAGCATACTGCGACACTATTTATAATCGTAGTGGAATTAACCATGGATTTTGAAGAACTCAAACGATTTGTTAGATCATTTTAAATCTAGATCGTTTTCTGAGGTTCACTCTTTGAAAACGTTCGACTTTTCAACTTTATACACTACCTTGCCACACGAAAAACTAAAATGTCGCCTGAAAAAAAACTTCTCGAAAAAGCCTTTTCAAACTCTAGGAATTTTGTTGTTTTGGGTTATAATTCTACATTCTTTTCCAAAACATCTTTCAAAGATAAAACTTGTAACACACTGGAACAAGTTTGCAGTATGCTTGATTTCCTCATTGACAACATATTTGTCACCTTCGGAGGAGAGATTTTTCAACAACAAATCGGCACAAACTGTGCTCCTCTCCTCGCCGATTTGTTTTTATTTCTTACGAGACTGAATTTCTTCAGGGACTCGTAAAGAACAAGACGAAAGAGGCAAGGTCATTTAATCTTACATTCAGATAATATTTATAACCAGGGAAATAGTGAACTTTCGACTTAAAGATGATATTTGGGACTTTTAGAGTAATTGTATAAAATTGTGTTTAAAATTGAATTCGGACATTTATTTCTCAAATTAGGGTATTAAATGGACTTTTAATCTGTCAACTTTCTAATATGTAATCTTGCTGTAAAACATGTGTTTTATCGTTTTGATATTCTATTTGATCTTTAATTTATCATTCATTTAATTATGTTCTATTGTTAAGTAAGTAATTGTTCCGTCTCAGGTTGGATTAATTGACACTTTGGACACTAATCTGTTTCTATGTAATTATGTTTTAATTCTCTATATATTTTGTTATGTTATGATTTTGTACAGTAATAGTTTAGACCTTGGATCTGGACACATCCAGGTTCGACAAATAAAAGATATTAATTCGGAACGCCGTTTTGTAATTCATATAGCCGGACAATAATTCCGCCGGCTATATTTTGATGATGTCCTTTCTGTCAATAACACTTCATTTGGTAGATGGATTCCTTCAATGTATGCTCCAGAAATGGAGATTAAAGAGACACCGAATCAAATTGCTTCACGTCTTGCACCTCGAATTTGACCCAGGTGGTCATATCGGTACAAAAATTTACGATAAACGAAACGATTTTAATTTTCAAATTATTAATTTTCCTAATCTACAGAGCAATATACCATCTTCCCCTGCATACGGTGTTTATATTTCACAACTTATTCGATATTCCAGAGCTTGCACACATATCACAGATTTTTTTTATCAGACACCGATTTCTTCGTGACCGACTTTTGGAGCAGGGCTATAAGAAAATACGTCTCATACGATCCCTTAAAAAATTCTTTCTTCGTTATCAGCCACTAGTAGAAAAGTTCAAAATTGAGTTAAAAGATATGGTAGTTAATTGTTTTAATTAGTGTTTGACTGGTCTGCTGTACTGAGATGATCACCTCAATGTCCCTATTGTGTCTCACAACTATGTTGTGTTCTATGGTCATTACCGGATCCTAGGATCGCAATGGAAGAGGGAGGTTTGGCGCCATAAAACCTGGTTTAACCCACCATTTCGTTTGAAATGCCTGTACCAAGTCAGGACTATTGCGATCCACCAATTCTCCGGTATGACTGATTCTTTTTTGTCATTTTCTCTGGACTATGAGATTGATCATTCAAGTTCGGTAGTTTTGTTATAACCTTTATTAGACCATGGGCCAATTGCAGAACCGCGAGCAATGATTACTGGCCTCGTTGAAGGCTGGTGGCGGTTGTTCATTGTGGTTTTTCTGAATTGCAGCTTGATGGTTGGCGGTGTCGTGTACACTTATTCCACATCTCATTATTTTCTATTATATGCGGTTACAACGTAAACGCACAAAATAAGACAAATTTCGTTCATTGTGTCGTAATTATGACATCACATTAAGCGGTCTTCTTTGACAAAATAGAGAAATTCTGCAATTTTGAATGGTTTCAATGCCTTGGGATAACATTGGGAGCATAAAAACTTCAAACTTTTAGAAATGATAGATTTCATCATTTCAAACATTTTATGCAAGGATGAAGTCGCTGTTTGAATGCGTCCACTTTATTCCAGACCAAAAAGTGTGTGAAAATAAACAAAAAACCAATGAAATTAGGACATTTTTTTTTAATTTACAGCTTTTTGAGTCAACAACTAAACTGATATGACAAAAGCTTATCATTTTCTTTAAACCTACTATTTGATCAATGTTTTTGCATCTTAAGACATCTGTTTTCATGGTAAATCTTGGGTCAAAAATGGTTCTTATACGTCGTTTGTTTAACGGGCCCAGAATGCAAGGAGTAATCCAAGTACAAATATATCCGGCAAATGTTTCAGCATTTATTTTCTTACTCGGAGCCTCACTGGGTGTGAATATTAAAACATACATGGGCATGAACAAATACTTCTGATAATTGGTAAACCGACATCGCTGTCTCTGTGACAAGAGGGTTTGAGAACGCTTTGAGTACAGAGGCCCAAATTAAAATCGCAGGATTAAGTTAGTTGACAATGCCATAGCACGCCCAGAGCTTGTGGGATGAAGAGACCACAATGTTATTTTAACTTCTTTACTCGTATTTTTGTGTCCGAATTTATTTCATATTTTTGTGCATTTAAGCATGTACATAGACTGAAAGTATTTAGGCATTAAATTTCAGAGCAAAAAATAAGACTATTGCATAACCATTCACACTATGGCACGATGGCTTTGATGTTAAGAATAATGTTTTTAATAATATGTTTAATGTTATGCAACCAAGCATTGGTGCAATTGTGATTTCCTCATCCCACTCACCTCTGGGTATATTGCCGTATCAACCTAATCCTTAATTCTGGTTTTATTGCTTCTCTATAGTGTTACGCAAGCGATCTATTTTCATTTAATACTCGTTGGGGTTCAATCGAAGAACTTCGAGATAATAATCATTAACTTGTCTCACGTCCGACTCCGTTTTGTACATCTGTTCAGAAGTTGACGAGCAGCTCGGAAACAAGAGATGCGTTTCAATATCTGATCAGAAATGATATTCAATTTCACGAATCTATTACACTCGCTTATAAAAATTTTAAAAAATAAACTACAGATAAAACTAGAAAAGTGGGAAATTCTTTGAGGACCCCTTTATAATTATTTTTTTTGTGAGTAGATGTTTAGGGAATAAACCGTATTGGGCTAGCGAACATCTTACTACTTTATAACAACTTAGTAAGCTTTGAAAATCAATTGGGACGATGTATTGAAATGATTGTACTATGTAAGAACCATTGCGGTCAATAGTCTCTCTAATTATTTTGGGTTCTTGGATATTTGAGAGTGATCAAC
>CAXARO010001192.1:0-29928 GCA_963971305.1 Arcuatula senhousia
AAGTCCGACAGGGAAGAGAGATAAAACCAGTAAACACCAACAAGAACGGGACAAAAACAGACAACATGCAGAACATGGAAACACAAATTAACTGAATATCAATCAACAACGCGAACTCCAGTCGAAACAAAAGTGAACCCAGGTGCTCCGGACGAGAAAGGGTTAATAATAAAAATGACAACAAAGTTCTAGACGATACATTTTGATACGTCTGACGCGCGTTTCGTCTATTGAAGACTCATAAGAGGCGCTCTACTAAAATATTGAGAATGCCAAACACTATATTATTATGAAGAGTATACGACAATAAAACTAAAAATACCAAACTAGGGAACCAAATTATTACTAAGATGATCAAACAAAGTCTGGGGTAGGAGGACCCTTAGGGTATAGACCATTTTGAAATTTAAACGGTTAAATTAAGGCTTTGATGTGATCTCAAACACAAACGTGTTGGTTCCAGAGTGGGCTAACCCCGGGGAATTAAATCTCCACCTGCAGTGCTAACCTTCACGGATGTTCGAAAAAAAATGACAAAGTTCCAGAAAATAAATTTTGATACGCCTGACGCGCGTTTCGTCTATTCAAGACTCATTAGAGGCGCTCTACCAAAAATATTGAAAATGCCAAACACTATATTATGAAGAGCATACGACAATGAAACCAAAAATAACAAACTGGGGATGTTAATGATAATGTAAAACATTTAATTAGGGTTTGAATTAATGTAAAAGTAATGGCAAGACAGAAGTTGATATCAAGCGTACAATATATCTTTTTGTCGCTTGGAATACATATACGGGGAACACAGTCGAACATGGTAAGGAAAATTTAAATTACATTTATCTATTTTACTCGAGATGATATTTATATGTTAGACCATTTGTTTTTCAAAAAGAACATTTAATTTACTACTATTAATAAATCATTGTATAATTTGAAATATAAATATACATATATATCTCATGTTGTTTTCTGCTTAATGTTATTGTAGGACTTAATTAAGCAAATTTTAGAAAGTGAGCTATCATTAAATTATTTTTTATCAGCTGAATCTTCCTTTTTTTCTTTTTCAGATTCAACGATTTATTGAGTGAGTTGGTGTTTTACGCCCGTGCAACGCTATATAGGTTATTTACAGGCGATGAACATGAAAAGAATGATAAAATGAACATGAAATCATGATGATAAATGAAATATGGGGGTGGGATATGACACAAAGGACCGGTAAATTTTGAAGAACAACAGGAAAAGAGGGAGAGGTGGGTAGGGGCAGAAAATTTAGCCTATGTGGTGCACTACCCGGCGGTCAACAAAGGGGTCTTTTACGTGCATGAAGCGTTGCACTCTCCACACACGTTGGCCCACTATGGTCGGCGGTCAGGGTTTCCGTATTATAGACCTGACAACCCCCGCGGACGAGGGCTTCCCTATTCAGCCACCTAGGGTACACACTTCCCATGTAGCACGAACCCTTTTTAAAACATTTTTATTTGGTTATTTCTGAGGTCCAAAGAAAACGTTTTTAAAAAACATCTTTAAAACATTTTTAAAATGTTTTGATTTTTTAAGAATGATTTAAAAACGGTTAAATAACGTTTCTTTAAAACAGTTGGAAAATAGTTTTCTGAACTGTTTTTTTAAATGTTTTAAAAATGTTTTTATAACATTT
The DNA here is from genome assembly GCA_963971305.1 of Arcuatula senhousia. Classification (NCBI taxonomy): domain Eukaryota; kingdom Metazoa; phylum Mollusca; class Bivalvia; order Mytilida; family Mytilidae; genus Arcuatula; species Arcuatula senhousia. Next base: position 1,673 of record CAXARO010001192.1, read on the forward strand.
TATTTTACTTTTTTTATAACAATTTTAAAACATTATTTTGAAGTGTTATAATAACATTTGGAAAACATTTCCATATTATCTTAACATAACGATTTAAAAACGTATTTTGGGAATGTTATAAAAATATTTTTAAAACATTAAAAGTTTACATTTTTTCAAAACAATTTTAAAACATTGTTTTGAATGGCATAAAAATGTTTTTAAATAACAATTTTAAACCTTTTTAGAAGCATGTTTTTGATATGTTTTTTGTCACACTTTACCTCTAAAAAATAAGACAATTTATAACGTTATGAATACTATGCAATTATTGATGAGATTAACAGATTACAATGATAAATGTACTGAAATAGCAAACACAAATACTAAGTTTTTATCCATTTTTTTTTATTGTTTTAAGTAATGTTTTTTATTACTTTTACTGATTTATATTTATTCTTATTGCTTTGTTGTTGGTTTTTTCCCTTCTTATTAGTATTTAATGTGTTTTTAAAGATAAAGAATGATGGTAAATATTGAAACACACACATCTCTTTCCATTGTTAATTATCTTAGATGGCATGTTAGTTGTAAAACACCAGCGATACTGTGACTAATTTTCTCAAGATGTTTGATAAGCAAATAATCTTGCATCGTTATCAGTAGGATCACCATGGTAACCAGATATTTGTAAGTTTAGTGGCGTGCCACATGCTGTGTGTTGGAGTCTTTATCAGTATTAATTTGATCTTTAAGAGAGAGGAAACACATCTTGATACACAGCTCTAACAAAATGTAAGTAGAATAATTTGTTTTATAATAGATAGAATGATGTTAATTTTTATAATAGATAGAATAATGTTAATTTTTATAATTTTAAATTTGCATATAATTAATCTTCAACTTACGATCAAGGTTTAGTTCGAGATCAGACTTTAATCCAATATCATTCTAATGGATACTCTATGATTACATCTATTATATTGTACATTTATAAAGATACTTGTACTTTTTGTATATAAATCGGCATTTATTTATTTTTCAGACAAATGAAAACAACTGTAAAGACTTGACAAATGATATTTTAAAGATTATCATATTCTTGTGGACATAAAATTTGTGTTTTATTTCTTATTCAAGTTGCTTGTCGTGTAGTTTTCTCATTCGCAGGCCAATTAAGGACGATTTTTCAAAGGGAGCTAACTCCTACTATTGCCAATTAATGCTATGAATATTCATTAGTAATGGCGGACCGGTTCTAAGCTGCGTTCAATGCGATAAAATATGAAATTGCGCTTTAAATCATGATATATTTTAAAATAAAGACTTCAGTATGATATAAATATGTTTTATCTTTGAGTTTCGTTCTTTTATTAATTACAACTTGTTGTTTTCTTTGCGTCTTGTTGGTTAAAAGTAGCCGTATACCTCGTCTGTCATTCAAAATGAGTGGGCGGAGCTTTTACCATATTTGGAATATTCAAGTTAAAAAGAAGCTTGGAATCATTGGATCGATAATTGATTTTGCTACGGGGTTCGCGCACCTGTCAGACAGAGACACCACGCCGAGCGAAGAGGATGGACAAGAAAGCATGAGGGTAATTCTGAGGCTTTTATACTTTTCTTTCCTATTTGTAATCGTCTTTTTCATATTCAATCTTATTACTGTCATTCATTTATAAATTCATGGAAATTTTGAGTCGATTCCAATCATTTTAGCATCGAGAAAAAAAACCCACGTGGTGACCACATGGCCACCGAGACTTCCTAGACTCATTTTTTTATGAATAACGAGAAAAAGGCGAAAGAAAGCACGGCCAACAACACGGCACAATGATCATATTATTACTTTATGTTGACGTTTACCATTGCTTTGCTCAACAAAAGACAACAGTTTCGATGACATCATTGCATAGGCTATATTATTAATCTGATCTAAACTTTTTTTTGTATTCATGGATTTTCTGCTTCAAAAGTGTGTAAAGTGGTGGGGTTGCAGGCCGGGGGTTGCATGTAAAACTTTGCTAACTAGTCAAAATCACAGACCTGTATATAATTATAAATACAGGTCTATGTCAAAATATAATGTATTTCTACTGACTACTCTTGTTGCGGTTTTCCAAATTGTAAAAAAAATCCAAAAGTATCATCAAGATCCATGGAGGGACAGCTGTCTTGGAAGCTTGCAACAATTTAAGCCAAGGTTTGGCTAATTCCTACATAGGTTTGGGGACCCATAAAAGTTCATGCAAGTACATGTACAAGTCCATTAAAATGTCGCTGCAGACCTATTACTAGGTATATGACGATGTTAAGCTTCCCAGTCAGCAAGCCTATAATGACAAAAATTACCGTGAAATATACCATGATCATCTGGAATATTCCTAAGCTACGTTTTGATATTAACAGTAATTCAGACAGGAATTTATAGCCTTCAGCTGCGATGCTGTGCAATCCTGGTAGAGCGGGTTATTTAAAAAAAATGTTTGGCCGAAAGGGGGAGTCTTTTACCCTGACCGCATCAAGCCCATTGTAGACTACTTTTTATTGAATACACTACTCTTGTAGATCTTTCTTGTATATTAGCAACCGGCCAGGGATTATTTTAGTAGGGGCCATGTGTCTAATCCCCCACCAAATTATTAAGATGGACTGCAGGGGCTGCTCTGGCCTCAAAATTTTTGTCGCCAGAAAAATCGCCAGATTTGAAATTAAGTCTCCAGTATTTATAAAGTGTAGCCAGTACCGTTTTCATTGAGGGGTCATGTTTGTGTAATGTATGTTTAGATGTATATGTTAAAATATTGTTTTCAGTCTTTTTTTCAGGTGCATGTTGATGTTTATTCTCATTGAAAGACTTTTTTGATAATAAATGAAGAAGGTGGAGCCTTTCTTGTTTGATATCTTTTTGAAATAAAACATACCATGATTTATTTAATTATTTATCATGTTTATTGCCATATACAAATTAAATAATAACAATACGATATATAAACATAACAATACACAAAAAAACCCAGCACCATATGAATGAATACTCAACCTAGAGAATAAAGATCACTGAAAGCACTTAATGAGCACTATGAAAAAAGTATTATTTAGGAAAGCAAAGATGATAAAATTTTGTAGAATCCATCACATTTTCATGACCAACAAATATTGCAAAGATCATTGTTTGGCAGACTGTGGACACATTATAAAGATTCATCAATCATGACTCATGTGGTTTCTATTGAATCCTGTACATTATTATAATGTTTTATTAAAAATATCTTGATTTTCTCAAATAAAAACTTCTTATTCCAGTATTGTTATGTGTTTATTTATTTATTTCATTTGCTGATGGTAATAGTTTGGTAAAAATAATATTTCTGTTCCTAAAAACAATTTCATTTCAGTTTCTTATTTTTTTAAATAAGAATAATAAAATTAGTTTTTTTTATTTATTTATCTTCCCTTTCTTTGTTTGCTTTCTGAAATCATTATTGTATATATCCCTCAGTAACCTCATTTGAATTGTTCTAAAAATAGAATGGTTTGTTTACATGTGTACTTTCTTTCTTGTGATTATTTGAGGAAATTAATAAGGTGCACATTACTATTCTCTCAGTGTTTTGTGAATAAAAACTAATCCCAAGCTGGAGATAATTTTGATTTACCGGCAATTATTTGTTTTCACACCTTGGCTGAATGAGGCCATGTGTGCAATCAACACACGATACTTTGTTAAGGTTCATCTGTACCTTTCTTTAAAACATGGCGTTATTTTTAATCTATTTTCAGTATATGCACAGCCGAAACTGCACATTAAATTGAAATATAAAGTGTAGCTGGACCTAGATATTATAAATTCTTACCTTTTCTCTATGAAATCTTTCCGAAAAAATCCTTTATTTTAGAGATCTCTTTTTTCTCCGCTTTTAAAAACACCCGGTTTAAGGCTAATATCACTTTCACCCTTTCTTGTGGCCTCAAATTGCATGCAACTTACAATAAGGGATTTAACTATGAGTGTTCACTTCGTTTCATGTTAGAGGAACAATAGGGATAGTTTGTCCTTTTTCAATTTAAAATCTGAAGAGGAAAAAAAAGAGATCTTTATTTTTAAGGAACTTAAAATGAAAAATTGATAGAAATTGAATCAAAAATTACCATATCTAGGTCCAGCTATGCTTTATTTTATTATTTTATTTGTAGTTTTTGTTCTGCATATACTAAAAAATAGGTAGAATATTTCGCTATTTTTAACGAAAGGTACAGATGAACCTTAAATTGGCTTGGACAATTAAAGTCATTCAGGCGTACATTAGAAATTTGTTCCTGATCACTGTTTTGACACCTTTATTGCATTATCAAAAGATGTGAGCCTAATTTCAAATTAGTCGTTATAATCCTTTTCTTCAACCTGCTGTGATCTACCGTTTACCTTTTCAATTATCTACCTGCTCATCCGTGGCGACAGGTGGTCACACACGATAACTTACCTGTTGACATATTGATCAATACTGGCGATGTGTATTCAATTTCCGTTCGAAAATGACAAAACTTACTCAGGCGCCAGAAAAATCGCCAGCAGCCATTTTTTGTCGCCAGCGAGAAAAAAATATCGCAATTTGCGACATTGGCGAAGCCCAGCGCGATCCCTGGACTGGCTTATTTCAACTTACCATATCTACTTTTTCTATTCTGAAGGAAATTTTTTAGTGCTTTTGAAAAGCACATTAAAATTTTAAAAAACCGTCAGAATAGAAAAAAGTAAATATGGAAAGTTGAAATAAGCTTTAAACGACAGATAATTCGGTCTAGGCCAATGGCCCATTGATTTCAGAATAAATTCATGATATTACAGAGAAAATATAAAGAAAAGGAGCACATGGCCCATGGTCCATATGAAAAAAGGGCCATCGATCCATCCAGCTTAATTGTTATTCAGAATACCCCTGAACCCCATTGTAGACCACTCTGCAATAATTAGACACAAGTTGGTTTTAATTATATGTAGCAAATACTGATTGTCGTGTCTTGTCTAACCCAGTTGGCAACTAGCAATTTTATTTTAGGTCAAACTATTAATTAATTCATGTCAAGTAACTGGATTTATATAAGATGCATACCAAAGACTGCTTGTAGTTTGATCTAGGTGTAATTTCCTGTTAATTATGCAATAAACATTGAGTTTAAGAGATGAATATGTATAATAATCAGAAAAGTTAAAAATTGACAGGGTAATCCTACAGGTGTACATGTATATAGATGCTGACCAGTTATGATTAAGATTCAATTAGAATTTTTTTTATTTACTGCATGTAAAATCTTGTTCTTTCTGACTTTTCAAGACCAAATGTCCAGTTTAATGTCTTGATTTTGTCTTCAAGTTTTGTCCCCTATAAAGAATTTTTGGGTTGGTCCTGTAAGATGTGAAATTTGGATTAATAAATTTTGTCCAATTATGTGAGGAAAGAGAAACATTATACGTTTAACTCAATCATAGCATGTCAGAGATGTGTGTCTGTTGCAAAAAATCGATATAACACTTTTAATTTTTACACATGTGTAATAATGATATACAAATTGTACATGTAAGCTGAGCTACTGGTGCACAAGGGAATGTCCTGATTGATATTTTGTATAGGCAATGACACATATTTTATGTGAAACATTTTATCTGCCGTAGCCCTCCTTTCTTGTTGTTGAATATATAAGATTGATCATCCCAGTTCGGTAATTTTGTTGTTACCTTTATTTGCCACCTTGTGATGGACAACTGACCCAAGTCAAAGCTACTATGTACTTGTAGTAGCTTCTAGCTCCATTAGCAAGGAAAAGGTAAAAAAATCATTAATTTATTGTGGTTACGTACAATGTACAAACGAAAAATGGTAAATATATTTTCCACATGTTATGGTAACTTATTTCAAGTCATACTTCATGACTTAAAAATGATAAACATGATAAATATAAATATTTATTGAATCAAAACCTTGAGTGAATTAATCATTTATTCCAAATTGAATATTCTTTCTTGCACATATAAATTAAATTGACAAAAATCTTGCACTAAGCTCAGTATAAAGAAGAAAATCAAACAAATAAAGGATTAACTATAGCCAGTCTATTATTTAGTGTGATTTACATAGGAAATTTAAACCCAAAAACAATTTAAAGTTTTTCTGTAACTCACAGGATGCATGTCTCAAATTTAGAGAATAAAATAATGAACTAAAGCCAAATTATATTAAATTAACATGAATGTACATGTAGATTCTCGAAAAAAAAATGTGTTATATATATTCCCATTTTCCTACCGCTACCTATCCAAAATGTAGTTTTTCATGCAGACCTAAGGCTTTTCTAGCTATCTTTTTAAGCACTAGTACTGTTAAACATTAAATTTACTTCCCATAATAACTCAAAGCAGTAAATTAAATTTAAAAATAACGTATTGACCCTATTTTTTGTGTGTGCGAGACCAGAAAGGTGCATCATTTTATTTATTTATTTTTAGGGGGTCCTCATCCCTAGCACAGGTTGACCCAACTGTATATGGTAATTATGATTTTTGGCCAGATTTCACTGAGTGTAAAATTCGTATTACATAATGGCGAGCAGCGGCGGTAGGACGTGGAAGAACTTTTCGGAACAGATTTCTCAGCAACTATTACATGCTATCACAGCCTTTGATATTTGTATACAATATTAGGGTGGGGTCCCATAACATGGGATCGGATTTCAGGTCTGTTGCTCACCTGCTTCCTGTTTCATGAAATCCATCCATTTTTGACTGACAGATTTTTAAAAAATCGCTTTCAATTATTAAAGTAGAATTTTTGGACAGATTTCAACATCTTAACACAGCCTCTTGTTATTGGTACAAGTATACATGTATATGCAGCATAATGTTGAATTTGATTTTAGGTCTGCTGCTCATCTACTTCCTGTTAACCGACTTCGTTAATTATTGACATTAATGTTAATTAGTAGACAATTTTCCTAACAGCATGAACAGTTTTCTCAGCAGCTATTAATCGCATGCACCAGCTTTTTGATATTTTTGTATGCAGCATCAGCCTGAGGTCCCATACGGGGAGATTGGATTTCAGGTCTATTGTCCATCTACTTCCTGTAAAAAGAAATCTGGCCATTTCTGTCTTGGACTGGTCAATTTCTCAGACTGTGCTTAAAAGCAAGGATATCTTTATAAAATAAATGAATCCGTAGGTAGGGGAACAGAAAACACTTTATTTTATAGGGCAAAATTGTAAGTTAACTTAATATGGCTTGAATGTTTCTTAAATTTTAATTGTAACATCAAATAGCTAGGTTAACGTTTGTAGATCAACTTAAACAGTACAAGTCCTTTATATTATTGGCATGTCTTAAAAATTTCAACTTAAACTGTAAGTATTCATGGTTGTTTTTTAAACAGTTCATCAAATGAATATGCTGGATACTGTAGACATTGTAGAAGCACTAAATTAATATAGTAGAGCGAAAAATCTATTTATATTGGGTCATCAACCAAAATGATAGGTTTTATGCCTTTAAATTCACATGGTAATTTGGGGTTTTGTGTCTAACTTCACATGATAAGGCTTATATAAAAAATATCCTAAATTCTCATCCTCAATATAAATTCAGGAAAGTATTAAATACATGTACACAGCAAATGCATGTTGGAAGCATAATAAAGACAACATATCTGAACATTGGCATGTTAAAAAAGATCTGTACTAAATTTTAGACCTATCATGTACATCAAGAGAAACATAAAGTAGTAATTCATGTACATGTAATACAACATATCATGTATTTATTAAATATAAAAACATCATGAACATATACAAGCAAAAATTTACATCAATTCACAAGGTAATCAGGCAAAAAAAAGTTGTGTGTTTTAGGCGAATCCAACCCTATCTTAAGTGGTATGCATTATCCCTAGAGATTTGTTGCTTAATTTACAACAAGCACCCATTGATATTGGTCTGAAATGTTCGGGCTCCCCCATTACTCCAGTGTACAATTAATATCATACCTCTTAGCTGACTTTTTTAACTTAACGATATCCCAAACACACAATTTTTTTCTGATCGAAAATTTTAAATACAATTTATTCTCTTTAGGTGGGACAATACATTTTAATAAAAATTTGTAGACCTACATGTATAGTTCTTTGTGATATATACATCCATACATGCATGACATAAAGTTTAAAAAATGGGGGTCTAGCTCTGACCTTGTTTTTTAAATGCATTTAAAAACACCAATTTTTGCTAGAAATTGACAAAGACAATAGGAAAAACACAGCTTCAACACCATTACTTTTACTTTTTCTACACAAAAACGAATTTACAATATTCAAAATACACATACCAAAGTCAGGTATTAAACGGTTAATTTGGTTATACTGTATGTCAATATTTCCAGGAGAATATCTTATCAGCAGCATTTGAATCAAACATTGGAAGATCTAAAACCAAAAGTATTGAATGACAAGTACTCAAAAACCAAAAAGTTTGCAATTATGATCAAAAGTTACCATAATATTCATTGGAAAATTTGTGATGCATTGATATAAAATAAAGAATATGTCACGGACTTTGTTTTAAAGATTCAGTTTCTTAAGCATTGCCTGTATGTGAAAAAAACAATAAAATCTAACTTAAATTGACGTTTTGTTTCACAAAGTTCAGATGGATTTTTCAGCTAGTGTACAGGTATATTTTATCGGTAAGGTCCCACCTTAAATGTACAAAACAAGATAGTCATATACATGAAGGCACATGCATAATATATTTGTGTTTTCCAAATGAAGCACCCACAAGGAGCAAAAGATTAGCATTTAATTCAAATATCAAAGAAAAGAGCATGGTTGACAGATGTAAATGATGACACAAATATTATCAACAATTCACAAGTAAAATGACAATATGTATGTACATGTATAATGTATAAAAATATGAATGTAATACACTTTATCATTTGTTAATACAGTACCATTTTATATGCTTATTAATTTCAGCAAACAATAATTTGGGAGTAGCTAATTATAACATTATCTGAGGAGCTTAAATACTCAGAAGAAAAAATAAATTGTAATCACCAAGTCATTCTCAGATTCATAAGCATTTTTCAATATAAATAAAAATTTCAGATATTCTAATCTGTACCATTATCTTGAAAACAATATCATATTCATGAATGTAACTGACCATGAATGAAATGCAATGTCATACATGTAACTGACCATGAAAAAAATACAATATACATGTAACTGACCACAACGAAATACAATATCGTGCATGTAACTGACCACTAACAAAATACAATATCATACATGTAACCGACCATGAAAAAAATACAATATACATGTAACTGACCACAACGAAATACAATATCGTGCATGTAACTGACCACTAACAAAATACAATATCATACATGTAACTGACCACGAATGAAATGCAATGTCATACATGTAACTGACCATGAAAAAAATACAATATCATACATGTAACTGACCACAACGAAATACAATATCGTGCATGTAACTGACCACTAACAAAATACAATATCATACATGTAACCGACCATGAAAAAAATACAATATACATGTAACTGACCACAACGAAATACAATATCGTGCATGTAACTGACCACTAACAAAATACAATATCATACATGTAACTGACCACGAATGAAATGCAATGTCATACATGTAACTGACCATGAAAAAAATACAATATCATACATGTAACTGACCACAACGAAATACAATATCGTGCATGTAACTGACTACGAACAAAATACAATATCATACATGTAACTGATCATGAACGAAATACAATATCATACATGTAACTGACCACGAACAAAATACAATATCATAGACATACATGTAACTGACCACAAATGAAATACAGTATCATACATGTAACTGACCCTGAACGAAATACAAAATCATTCATGTAACTGACCACGAATGAAACACAGTATCATACAATATACATGTAACTGACCAAGAACAAAATACAATATCATTCATGCAACTGACCATGAACGAAATTATGACAAGCCCAAAATGCATGTACATACACTGTACTCCAAAATACCAAACTTTGTCACATATTAGTTGGAGAAGTATGTAGTAACTTCTACTTAATTATGTTGGAACAGAACAATACAATAAAGACTACATGTATCAGACAATCATATTTTTCTAAAATAATATGTTAGCCAGATTTAAAGAAAGAAGTATGAATTACATTAAATATGTAACCCTTTTGTTTTTATACCCCGCCACACAAAGTGGCAGGGTATTATGTTATACCCTCAGTTTTTTTCGGTGTCTGTCCGTCCCCCGAAGGTTTCCGACCAATAACTTGAAAACGCGTCAAAGGATTTGAATGATATTTTGCACAGCTGTTTAGTACAATAAAATACAGGTCAAGTTTGATTTCCACCATGATCCAATAAATAATTTTCGAGATAGGCCACTTTGAGAAATCAAATTTCATGAAATTTAGAGTTTCCAACCAATAACTTGAAAACGCTTCATGGGATTCAAATGATATTTTGTACAGCTATTGAGTACAATAAAATACAGGTCAAGTTCAATTTCCAGCTTGATATGAAAAATAGTTTTCCAGAAAGGCCACTTTGAAATCAAATTTTATGAACTTTTGATATTATAACGTGGCGGGGTATCATTTAATGTCCCATTACATGCCCTATTTTTTTTCTAATTTTACAGTAAAAATTATATAGTCAATGAACATTATTTGAACCGGTTACATGTATTTGAATCATATATGTATGCTATATAAAAAATTCAGTTTATTGATCATTGTTGCACAATGTATGTAAAATAATTTAAAGCAGATTCACAAATACATGTATAACATTTGTTACATCAATAAATAGTCATGACATTAAGTCTAGCTCAGCTAATAAAAGTAGACATTCCATTTTCTCAACATTACTTCAATTTCACGTATTTGTGTTTGATTTTCTGCAGTCAAGTCTTCCTTCTTTTGTAAATCACTTCTTTTCTTTAATACTTGCATTTGTATTTTTGCAAAGGCAAGTTCGTACTTGTTTTTAAATGTTTTATCAGAAGGATTATTCTTCGTGAGCCTTTCATACTTTTCAAAATCTTTGTATTCTGTAGTATCTCCAACTATTTTATGGATTCGTGTTAATAAAGACACTTTCGGTTTTGGTTGTTTTGCATCTGAAAAAAATACAAACATGTACAATGTACACCCTTAGCTTCATCAATTTTGTCATACATGTGATATAACATTAATGTCATGTATTCAATATAAAATTACATTTCCAAAATGATTTTAAACAAAATTTACATGAAGGAAGTACATGTTGTGCATGCAAAATTTTCATTGCTGTTGGATATATCATTAAGGGGAGACAATTGGACTTCCAATTTTTTTTTTAGCAATATAGTGTCCAATATTAAGCAGGGGTATCTGTGCATGAGCTTGCTCACAATTTTCTTCATTTTTATGGTCTGCTGGCATAATTTTTGTGGGTCTGCAGGTATATAGTTTCAAGATCGTGTGGTTTGGATTTTTATGCAGCCTAGGACATACATGTACATAGCCATTTATGCATTACCATGGTTATATGCCTTTGTTAAATTTATATCGATGGATGTTTTCCAAATGCTAAGATAAATCTAAATAGTCTAAAGCATTACCTGAAGCCTGTGATGAAATTGAGAAAAGTTGTCGCTTGCAAGATCTGCTAATGCCGATTACAGCTGCCGGTTGCTTGCAAGACTTTCTACTGCTAGTGGCAGCGCTGATTACTGCTGCTGGTTGGTAATTACGTGCTTCTTTTTGTCCTAAGAATAATTTGATATATTTATATAATTGAAGTATAATTGCTAATGCTATACTCAAAAATAGTAGATTCCGGGGTATGTAATGCATGACGTTTATAAGGACGTTATAGGAACTTCTTTTTTAGGGAGTCACCGTAGCGTCACGCTATAAGCGGCATGCATTATATGCTAGGCGGGGTTGCCGTACAGAGTCCTATAGACTTCAATTTATATATTAATTTTCCAAAATCTTTTTTACATGTGTATATGTACATTTGTAATTATATACACATGTAAAAAAAGGTTTTGGAAACCATAAAATCTGGTTAAATATCCACATGCATGTACTAAAATGATGAATATTGCAATATAGTTTATTCTTTCATGTTCTTGATATTTTCAGGAGCTGAACAGCGACACATATGAAACATGTGAAATAGTGTAACAGAATAATTTTTTACAGTGTATTCATGTACTACTAAGTTTTGTATTGTATTTGTAAGTATTATACATTATATTATATAGTACCTGTATGTTTACTTGAAAACTCTTGTTCCTTCTCTTCAATATAATTAGTTCTCCTCCTTTTGTTAACTTAAAGCAACAAAAAATTCCATTCTCAAATTTGTTATTAAAATTAACATGTTAAAATGTTAAAGAAAACTTGATTGTTCAATATTCATATTTATTATAAATATTTTCAACTGATTGATTTGTGGTACAACACTTCAATTAAAATATGTTTTTCTGGAGTATTAAAGTCGCACCCTTAAGCAATACATAAAAAAATTTAAATGCTTATTTCACAACAAAAAAGTTTTATTAATGTTTTGTTGCTGCAAGCTTGATACAGGAATCACCCTGTCTGTCTGTCCACATACATGTACATTGTAGCTCGTAAGCGCTTCTAACAGACTAAACAGAATTTGATAAAACTTTACTCACCTTAAACCGTATTAAGATTTTGATTAAACTTTTCATGAAGGAAGAACATCACATGTAGATGTGCATGTAATATTCAAGGGAGACCTCATAACCGCATTTACTTACAATCTTCAATGTTGTGTTGGTTGATTTGTTCAATTTCTTGTACATGTTCTTTCATCTCAGTTCTATTGATATGCACTTCAGCTGAAATAATATAAAGTTTTAAAAAATCTACATATTTTTACATGCATCGGGGACAGGCGAAAGCAGGCCTAGTAGTCTGGTCACTCTGTCTGTCCCTCGCGCTATGGGGTGCCTGTCTTGTTTATCTAAATCTAAAAAATCAAACATTAGATCTTTCTGAAATTTTACAGTGATTACAGATATATTTATTTAAAATGATGTTTTAATCTTAATTTTTTTTTAGGTCACTGGTCATTAACTGTTCTGATGTTTAGTGTGTCCTTGTATGTTGTTCCTGTTGCAGCATTTCATTTGAGTGTAAATGTAAGTATAACTTGATTCCTAGGGTACATGTATTTTCAGTATAACACCGTATTTGGCTAAGGGCTATAAAACATCTGAAATCTGAAGGTTAATGCAAACCTGACCTGCATTGAAAAAAGAAAGATTAGGTAATTTAACACAAAAAAAAGTTATCATCTTACCAAATATCTCTATTCTGTTTGCTTGCTCATGTTGTGTCGTGTTTGCTTGCTCGTGTTGTTCTGTGTCCTTTGCTGAAAGAAAATCACCATGCTTTCTTTGACAACTAATCAAATTTGAAAATTGTTTTGATGAATTTCATGAAGTTTGAAAAAGGGTTTTAAAATAAATGTGAAATGTCGTATAAGAAAATGTTAAAATTATTTGCATTATGCAACAGTTTTTTTTAAACAAAGAAGCCCGAAATAATTGACCAGTGACTCAATAAATACTTGTCACAACTTTACTTCCTGCTTAATGAAATCTAATTTTTTGAACAAAATAAAAATAAATAAAAATCTGTTATGAATACCTTCACCATCTTCATCTTGGACCAAGCTTTGTCTCTGTTCCCTTACTGTACTCTGATAATCTACACATGTAAAAGAATGTAATTACATGTAATAGCAGGTAGTTTGAAATTTCAGCAAGAGACTTGTTTTTAGGAAAATGCATTGTTCATGCCAAGCCACGATTATAGAGTTAAAAAAGTCAAGCATTAAGTTTTACTCATGTCCGTCTTTTCCAATTTGTGGGGCATATATTTTTTCGGTCTGTTTGTCCGTCCGTCCGTCACACTTTAATTTTCCGCATTTTTTTCGACATCCTTGCATATATATATAAAAGATTTTTGGTATGTGAGTCTACAATGAAGAGTTACAGGTCAAGTTTGAGTTTTGTTCCGGTCAACTGATTTTGACCTAAATTATGACCCTTGGACTTGGCAAATTTTTTAAATATAAAAGTTTTCCGCAATTTTTTCGACATCCTTGCATATATTCAAAAGATTTTTGGTGTGTGAGTCTACCATGATGAGTAACGGGTCAAGTTTGAGTTTTGTTCTGGTTCACTGATTTTGACTTAAATTACGCCTAGTAAAAATAACAGTATTATTTTATTTGCCAGCGGGGCATCAGTGTCATCTTGACACATTTCCTTGTTCAATTTGTTTCTTTAAGATTTTCTCAGAAACTGTACATGAGAATGATTTGAACTTTGGCTAAGTATCACAAGCTTTATCGCATGAACACATTCTTTTTATCTTTATTTTAATAATACAAATTTACCTCCAACATGTTCAATGTCTTCATCTGGAACTACATGTACACTTTCTATAACTGTACTCTGGTCCACTAAAATATAAATAAAATTGTAATACTCCTAAATAACAATATTTGTTTTTACATTTTTCCTGTTTAGTTTAACAAATGGTCTCCTTTGCTGATATGTATTTACATTTTTAATATTAAACATTTTATGAATATTAAATAATGCTAAAAATATGCTTCTCAGATATTTTAATCTAATTATAATGACATCTGCATAAAAAATTAACTTCATCTTCATTTATGGTGGCTGCAACAAAGGCTGCACTTGCACTATAAACTTGATATATTATGATCCACATTAGCTTATGGCTTGGTTCTTGATCTAGAATAGATAATGATGTTGGTAAGAAAAGAAATTTCTGTCTTGTGGTTAAAATGTACCTCCAATGTCCTCATCCTGAATCAAGCTTTCTGTCACTGTACTCTCAGCATCTGAAAATTTTAATACTAATGAAACTTTATGTTCAGATGATCAGATTTTACAGTCGAGAAAGTGATTACTATTTGAGAAAGTTCATATAAAAGTTTCTTGAAAATACATCGAATATTTTTGAAAAAAATTGTTTTTAATGAAATTAGAACTTTTGTCACTTGTATATAACATTTTGTCTCAAGTGACACTTTTTTAAACTTTTATTTTTTGGGCCAAATTTTCAGTTTGTATGGTTGACTGTCTATACTTTGTTGTATTATAAAAACTTTTATTTAAAAATATAAAACAACTTGTTTAAGTCCTGACTATATCTGAAATATCTCTGACAATCAATTAGACAAACAAGTGTCAGAATGACCTAAATTTAAAGATGGAAAGTGTTCCTAAGTGAGTTTTTTTTCTATATTTATGTCCAGTGGCTGTATATTAAACTTTTTAAAATTCATATTTATTTCTCGTCCAAAAAAAAACCATCAACATCAAAATGTCTTACCACTCTCATCTTCTTGCTCAAAAGCTGTAGTATATTTGTAGGAACCATCTTGTAGTTTTATTTTGTGTAGTGGAATGCATTGTATCTGGTCTAAACATTGGTCCCATTTTTCTTTCAGGTATTCATGTTCCCTGTCTAATGTCCATGATCTGAAGTGGTGCAAAGGTGGACCTTTCGGTGACGTATGTGACCTGTCTGGTGAATCCAAGAAGATGATGGAAGATTCAGAGGTTGTCCACCACACGCCCTTGCCACACAGCAGAAAATCAGCTATTCTTTTTAGATGTGCCTGAAACCTGTATGGATGTTTCAAAACTGTTGTAATATTAATTGTTGTATCTACTTGATGTTCTAATAATGTTGCTTGTTTACTAATAATTGAATCTTGTTGTTGGAATGAGCTGACGAATCTGTATTTTTGTTGACTTCTACTGCGCATGACCATATTATCTACTGTGTAAGATGGTTTCCTGTTGCTAGTTCTTTTAGATATTGATCGTAGATCGCCAAAAGTGCGCTCTTCTTCCTCTGGTACAAGTGATCTAAGGCATATTAATCTAAATATTTCAGGGGCGTGGGTGGTCAAACTATGGAAGTGATTCCCGTAGAATTTTCTAGTTGATAGTTTAGTGGGGGTTCCAATTACTGCAATGCACATAGTAGCAAATACATAACATTGATTATAGAAGCGCAAGATGTTTCTTGGGCATCTGTTGCTGTGGTGGTCATAGCATAACTGAATGATGTTGACTAAAGAATTGCAAAGATGATATATTTGTTTGTCCACTCGTCCATTTTTGTGCAATTTTTCTGTGAATTTCGCTAATCTTATAGCAAAAAGTCTAGCGTCTGAGCCCTTGATTTGGTTTTTATCTCCTATGGTGGTGCTGCAAAACTGTTCATACTCTTTCTGTACAGTTTTATCTTGAATGTGACATGGTAGTTCCTGTATCAAGTTTTGAACGACATTAGTAATGTCATGTAGTGGCTCTGCTGCAAGCACTTCGTACATTTCAATGTTAAGATCCTTTGTTGATAATTTGGGATTTTCCCACATAACAGCTGGTGGGCGCTGTATTCCTTCTAAGGATTCCTGGAGGTCAGTGACTAATTCAGCTTTCGTTTTGTTTGAGGTATTAAGTCCTCTGGATTCAAGTTCCTCTTCCAATTCCCCCTTTTTTAGATTTACAAATGGATTGATTGATCCTTGTTTTTCATACCACAATATACCTTTCAGATATATTTGACGCCTCTCTTCTAAGGTTTTTAAAGTTTTTGTCCATGCACATGCCAAATTTTGATGGTCTTCTGCTCTAATGCCACATAGACAACTGTAATGTCCACCCCTTTGCTGGCCACTTTCAAATTGGCGGGCTGGACCATCTCCACTAAAATACCTTAAAGTGTCGACAATATCAGTGTTGTTCATAGACTGGATAGGGTTAGACAAGTCTATCAAATCGGTGACGCGGTCTTTAACATACAAAAGCTGCTCCCTGTCTGAACTTTTTGATTGGCCAAGAATGTACAATTTAGGATGTTCCACTAGAGATGCTACATCGACTGGTTTCTTGTCTGGAAATTTTGTTTTATACTCGTCATTGGTTAGGTAATTTGCTGGATCATAAATGGCACTTATCATGAATAGAACATATGTGTGGTTGAGTATGTCGGAATGATCATGCCACAATTTGAGTTGTCTGTTCCTTTCAAGGTTTTGAAGAATCTGTCGAGCATTATTTTCAGGGGGGTCCATATTTAATCTTGCATACCTGAAAGAATATTAGTAACATTGTTGTATGTGCAAGTAATGACTTGCAAATTTTTAAATAAAATTTACAAGGCAAAGTAAAAATTCTGCATTTAAAATTATTATATATTTTGGCTGGATTTCTGGAAGAAAATGGTGGGATGGCAGATGGCGGTAGATATGTATTAACGGTTTTTTGGCAACTACCCGCTTGCTATTTGGTATGCAGCATAATTAAAAGTCTCAAATAAGACTTGATTTTTATATCTGTTCCTCACCGACTTCCTGAAAAAAATCCAGCCATTTTCTATGTTTAATATTTTGTATGCGAGTTTTTACTGAAACAAATTTTAATGCATTCTATGTTAAAAATATATATGTCCATATATTTGAACTAAAATAATTGGGCAGTCCAATATTGTATAATATTAATATGTCCCATTAATTCCATAAATATTGTACGTTTATATGATTAATGCATTGTATTCGATGAAACTTCGCTGAAATGGATTCAGTGTTGTTGTTTTCTAATGATGTTTTTGTAATTTGTCTGTATATGCAAGTTCTAGGATTGTGTTCAGCTCGGCTCCCTTATGTTTTCTAGTAAGTAGTGGAAAATTTGAAATAGTGAATGACATTGAGTAAAAGTGGTAATCGTTTTCTCAGCAATTACTTGTCAGTCCCAAGATATTTGGTAAACAGCATCCACATTATGGGGTGTTTCTGTCTGTTGTGCCAAACCTCCTGTTAAATCCAGACATTTTTGACTTAATATTTTTTTTCAGTATAAGAAAAAAAAATACCTTTCCATCAGCTCATCATCATTAAGATTATTGTACTCATCATCTGTAAAAATTCTAATCAATCCTGCATTTTCATGCTCTTGTAACAACTCCTTTCTAATGTCGACTAAATCAAATTTTCTACTGTAAACTGTATTTTGTTTCTCTACCATGTTTCCTGAAACATTAGAAAGGAGTATCATTATTAATTACATTTATTTGAATTGAATATGTAAATGTTACTGCAATTCCCTATATTTGTAATTAGTGAGTTATCTCCCATTTGCAAGAGTTGTCCTCCATTACGATAGGTATATTACATTGCAATGAATGGGAAAAATAAGGTTTTTATATTTTATAAATTATTTAATGGACTTATTGCACCTAGTTAGGATAGGAAAACATGTTAAATACATTTTTGAAAATAACTTTAATTAACTTGTAGAATTTTTTTTTGGCCAACTAAAGAATAAATGCAGACAAACTTTAATTTTCCCACAGTAACTAGTATAAAATACCTTCAGGAAAGAGATAAATCTGCAAATGGGAGATAACTCACTATATACAAAAAGAGGGCATGTGAATGTATTTGTTTACGGTGCCGGCATTATTAATTCTAATTAAATTAATGATTTCCCCCGTGTGGGCTCAGGAAAGAATAAGCCTACAGCAGACTCAGCTTGTTGTAAGAGGCGTCTTAAAAGCAATTAAGTTAGAAAAGAACTGTATTTATAATAACATTAAAATTGCTATATATAATATATATGTAGTAAAACTTGTTTTATACATGAATTTATTTGGATAGGTAGGGTCTGGATAAGCAAACTTTCTATTTTTATTTGGGCCTTATGAAGAGTAATCCTTACATGTGCCAAAACATTTAAAAACGAGTATGATCTTGCCTTTGCAAAAATGCAAATGCAAGTATTAAAGAAAAGAAGTGATTTACAAAAGAAGGAAGACTTGACTGCAGAAAACTGTAAACAAATACATGTACATGAAGTTGAAGAATGTTGTGAAAATGAAATGTCTACTTTTATTGAGCTACTGAGCTAGACTGTTGCGCATGCAACAATATTATTGATGTAATTAATGTTACATTTTGTGAATGCCTTTAATACTTGTATAAAATTGAAGCAATGTTGAAAAAATGTTTTTTATCAAATTTTGTATAATGTATAAATGCAAAGAACTAAAGCTTTTTATACTTACCTGTTTACATAGACATTATAATAGTACATTGTCTTGACATTAAAAAAAAATATATAGATGAGGCTTAGAAACAAGAAAAGACAAGTTTTTAGAGCATTTTCTTGTTTCGAGTCATATTTGTATAAATACAATGTGTACTATTATTGTATCTATACTGCAAAATCTTGTTGTTTTTGTTCAGAGTATTTTTCCAAAAACTAAACATTTTTTAAAAAGTTGATAAATTATCGTGTTAAAAAGGGAGGGGGTCATACAACATTGTCTGTATATCACTTATATTGATGTATGCAGCTCAAATAGTATAATTATTGCAGTATAAATACAATTTGATATTACCACTGGAATTTTATGGGGGTTGATAATTGTTCTTTTCAACCTTTATATTAATTCAATATATAAATGGGTTATTATGTATATAGATATTAATAGCATGTCCGTCTAAATACAACACTTCATTATGGAAGGCATGTAGAAAATTCCATTTTATGATACAAGATAAAATAGAAATCTACAAACTTTTGATATGTAACTTTTTCATAAGATTCTTTGTTTCAAAATTTTAAGTCCTATAGGCTTCACCTTCAAATATGGAAGATTATTTTTTTAATAACTCTAGTTTTATGACACTTTTTTAATTCACAAATATGCAGCTCTCAGTTTATTTCTGATTGAGCTAATGGGTCTGATTGTATTTTTTTCCCAAATGCAAAATAACAAACTGTAATTGTCCATTCCAACCTGAATCCCTGAAAACAACCAAAGCCGAAAGTGTCTTTATTAACACGAATCCATGAAATAGTTTGAGATACTACAGAATACAAAGATTTTGAAAAGTATGAAAGGCTCATGAAGAATAATTATTGTTTTGAAATTTAGTTTCTAAAATTTTGATTATTTTGTTTAAGTATTTGATGTTAGTGTGAAATATTTTTGATAGCCCTATTTTATGTCAGTTGGTGTTTGATGTGTTTTGAGAGCTTGTTTTAAATAATCTCTTGCCCCACATCAAATGCATTGACTTAGAATATGGTTTCATAAAAAAAGAATCAGGTTTATAGTATGGTGAATGTCGGGCTTTGAAAAAAATGGTTTTCTCAGCAACTACTATTTCATATTGTAGAAATTAATTTCAAGTCTGTTGCTCACCTTCTTCCTGATTTTAAAATAATCAAATACATTCAAGTTTGATCATTTTTGGCTGGATTTCACCAATTGAAAAATATGGGATTTAATTTCAGGGTTTTTTTGCTCATTTAACACATTTACATAAAATGTGTATTCAATATCACCAATCAACAAAAGTTGGGAGACTTTTTATATAATTTTTTATCTGTAGTCGTGCAGTTTACTTTGTGTTAGTCTGATCTTATGAAACGTTATGCACTAAATGTATTATAATAAGAACGCGTGCAAATTTGACAAATATATAAGTAGGGGGGGTGTACTTGTGATCTATGTTTATGTTTATGTTAATAGTAAGGTTAGTTATTAAGCAGCATTACCTGATTCATCAATGGAATTAGACTTCAGTGTTTGCTGTACAATTTTACTGCCTAGTTTTATGTGACCACTTGCTATTCTTGCCTTTATTATTGATTTTATGTGCTTAGCTGGTCGTACAGATGGCACAGATAACCTTTTGGTGATTCTCTTTTTAGCCCTTCGTACTCTCTGTGAGTAGTCTCGACCACTAACTCGTTTGTTGATATTGAAAATTGTAGTGTCAATTCCATTGGATATGGCAAATTGTTGCAATACTTGTCCGCCATTTAAAGGACATTTACCTTCCGAATTTTGAATGTTGTATTTAAGAGCTAATTGTCTCCAGTTAATTTCGTCCCCTTTTTTATAGCTCTTCATTTCTGTAATGAATTTCTCTTTGTCAAATTTATATTTATTGAAATTCCCATGATGTTTCCTTGATTGACGATTGGGTTTGGAGTTGACCTTTATTTCAGCGTCCTCTCTTGAAATGTGACTATTAAAGAGTCTGTCGCGTTCATACTCGCTGTATGATTTACCTGATGCCAAACAATATTCTACATCTGCATCGTTCGAAATGAGGGATTGTGAAATATTTTCCTTGTTTTCTTTCAATAACTCGTGTTGTTCCCTTTTTTTGACAGCAGCACTCTTTTTGGGTGTCAGTTTCATAACCTTTGCTATTGTGTTTGACAAGTTAATGTTTAATTTGTCGCTTGCTATGGGGGTGAGAACTCGGACAAATTGCTGAACCTCTTGTTCAATTGTATTATTGGGAGGAGAGTTACTAATTATTGCTTCTGTAATGTTATTGCATAAGTTAACCACTGCATGTCCAGTGTGGTGTGCGGATTCATGTAATATTGAAACCTCAGGGTTGACATTGAAGCATTCAATGCAGTCTTCTAACTTGTGTTTCTTCTTTTCTTCTGCAAGTGGCAGCTTAAACCAATTAAAAGTTGAAAATGACTCGAGGAATATTGTCTTATCTTGAGACTTGTTGCATTTACGCCAGTAAGAATTTGTAGTTACATATTTTTGTAATCTTGGTAATAAGAGTCTAAATTGCTCATATGACATTTGGAGTCTAGGACATTCATTAATATAGGTATTATAGTTGTTATATCTGTGTAATGGACTCAGTGTGGTATCATATTTTGGCTTTGGAATGCCTGTAAGATACTTTTTTGTTAGATCTTCATTTTTTTCAATTTCCCCTTTGGTAGCTAGATCCCAATACAAGATAGACTCCTCGTCTTTAGTTGCCCGAGTTATAAGAATTTTAACAAAATTACAAATATTCATTTTGAATGTTTCAAGGTGACATGTCTATGTGCCTTCCATCTTGTGTAGTATGTTTTTCACATTCAAATGAGACTTTGTATTTAAAAGCCAAAAAAATAAATTCATACATTTTTTCTCTTTTTTTGTTATTTTGCTTTATGTGATATGTGCAAACTTTAAAAATAAAATTGTTTATAGTATTTGTGTTTTTTTTATTTGCAGCTTAAGGGGTTCCATAAAGGGACAACCAAAGCTACTCTTCATTGAATATATGTCAAGATGAAGGCTAAGAACAGATTAAATACTTTTCTTTAGAAATGACATGCACATATTTTAGCTTATTGCTCATTTACCAGTCTCATCAGTGTTGCTTGAAGCCAAAATTTGATGTGAAAACCAAAAAAAGTCCAAAAAGCATCATAAAAATTATATGAAACTTAATTGCCAGTAAATAAAAAAGACCTAAACGTCAGAACAAACACACCATGCAAAAAAAATTCAAACCATATACAAAACAATCTTGAATGTGTTTCAAAGACTCGTCAGAGATGCTCTTTCCAGATCCATACATATTCGCCTACTTTTATGCCTTAAAATTATTTTTTTTAATGAACACAAACATCAAAACCCACTTTTTGTCTGTATATATACACTGCAAGCTTTATTTGAGAGAGAGAGAAATATTTTATGAAATACAAAGGGTTTTTTATTCAAGAAAGTGTTCGTAAAGAGTAGCAGGAATCTTGTCATCGATGCTGGTAAGTTTTTGAGGCTGCCATTGTGTCCAATGTGGCCAGTCTTTAAATCCTACAACGAGAAAATATTGTAATTTTACTATATGCAACCAGATAATGGCAAATCTGCTCAATAGACAAAATCATAAAATGTTGAAAGATGAAAGATGGATATACAGAAAACGGGGAATTTAAACGTTAATATTAATGCATCGCATGGTACATTTGTTCAACTGTGGTTTATATGTAGTACTATAAATCCAGGTGTCGGTATTGTAAAACTAATCCTTATTCTAAAATATATGCTAAATTCGTATATGTTTAGTAGGGGATTTTATCATTTAAAATCGGCAAATATTGGTCTAGTCCCTCCCCCCTTTTTATTGGTATGGAAATTGTAGCTTTGAAAATCATATTTGCCTTTCTTCATTCATTAATATATATTTTGCGATTAATGTGCAATACCGACTCGTTAAAAAAACGATAAGTAGAATTCTTTTTTAAAGTAAACTGGTTTCAACGTATAGTGTCAAACGCGTTCCGGAAATAATTGACTTATATTGTCCGTATTTGTGCGACGTTTATAAATTAACGTCAGTTAAACGTTTGTTACTGGCCGTACTTATATGCAAATTAGGTCTTAATTAATATGTTGCATGGAAAATCGAACAGAACAAAGGTCAAATCAACTCCGATTGAGACGAAATTAAACATACGCTTAAAAGAATAAATATAAATTAGGAAAATTGCTGCTCAATCGTTTGATTGGCAAAATTATTTAATTAATAACAAATAATTTTTCGTAAACCAGTGATTTTATTGTCCTTAATGAACTAAAACCGAAAATATAAAGTATGTTAACGACTTTCTCAAGAATGAGCACCGATAATGTTGGAAATCGATGAGAATAGGACACGGTAGTCATCTTTTTATTGAGTATTGGCCTGATTTACCGCTTGTTCTATGGCTTTATTTACCGATGCATCTACTTTCACTTTTAAAGATCACGTGACTTGTGTATTGCAATATATAATTAAAAATTATATTGAATAAAATAAAAGTTTAGGACCATACACATGTAAAAACATCAAAATTTGTGAAATATACGAACGGAATAAAAAGTTGTTTTACTCCAAAATATATAGTATTTATTTTCAATAAAATGCATATAAAACGTCCTTAACATACATGCGTAATTGTATAATTTTGTACTTACCCTAACCCTAAATGTATCTTATATGCTAACCCCTTACCCTAATTGTGTGTTTTATACTAACCCTTACCCTAATAATATGTTTTAAACTATTGCTAACCCTAATTATGCGTTTTTGTACTAACCCTACCCTAATTGTATAATTTAGTACTAACAATAACCCTAAATGTATCTTTATATGCTAAACCCTAACCCTAATTGTGTGTTTTATACTAATCCTAACCCTAATTATACGTCTTTGTACTAACCCTTATCATAAATGTATTTTTTGTACTAACCCCTACCATTAATTTTGTGTTTTCATCGACTATAATCCTAATTGTGTAATTTTGTACTAACCCTAACCGTAAATGTATCTTATATGCTAACCCCTAACCGTAAATGTATCTTATATGCTAACCCCTAACCCTAATTGTGTGTTTTATACTAACCTTAACCCTAATAATATGTTTGACACTTATCCTAACCCTAGTTATACGTTTTTGTATTAACCCTTACCCTAATTGTATTATTTTGTACTAACCATGACCTTAAATGTATCTTTATATGCTAACCCCTAACCCTAATTGTGTGTTTTATACTAACCTTAACCCTAATAATATGTTTGACACTTATCCTAACCCTAGTTATACGTTTTTGTATTAACCCTTACCCTAATTGTATTATTTTGTACTAACCATGACCTTAAATGTATCTTTATATGCTAAACCCTGACCCTAATTGCGTGTTTTATACTAACCCTAACCCTTATTATACGTTTTTGTACTAACCTTATCATAAATGTATTTTTTGTACTAACCCCTAACATTAATTTTGTGTTTTCATCGAGAATAACCCTAATTGTATTATTTTGTACTAACCCTAACTGTAAATGTATCTTATATGCTAACCGCTAACCTTAATTGTGTGTTTTATACTAACCCTAACCATAATAATATGTTTTACACTAACCCTAACCCAAATTATACGTTTTTGTACTAACTCTTACCCTAACCATAACCCTATCTTATATGCTAACCCCTAACCCTAATTGTGTGTTTTATACTAGCCCTAACCCTAATAATATGTTTTACACTTACCCTAACCCTTATTATGCGTTTTTGTACTAACCCGTACCCTAATTGTATAATTTGTACTAACCCTTACCCTAAATGTATCTTTATATGCTTACCCTAACTGTGTGTTTTATACTTACCCTAACCCTAATAATATGTTTAACACTTATCATAACCCTAATTATACATTTTTGTACTAACCCTTATCATAAATGTATTTTTTGTAATAACCCTTATCATAAATGTATTTTTTGTACTGACCCCTACCACTTAATTTGTGTTTTCATCGACTAAAACCCTAATTGTATAATTTTGTACTTACCCTAACCCTAAATGTATCTTATATGCTAACCCCTTACCCTAATTGTGTGTTTTATACTAACCCTAACCCTAATAATATGTTTTAAACTATTGCTAACCCTAATTATGCGTTTTTGTACTAACCCTACCCTAATTGTATAATTTAGTACTAACCCAAACCCTAAATGTATCTTTATATGCTTACCCCTAACTGTGTGTTTTATACTAACCCTAATTGTGTGTTTTATACTAACCCTAACCCTAATTATAGGTTTTACACTAACCCTTACCCTAATTATACGTTTTTGTACTAACCCTTATCATAAATGTATTTTTTGTACTAACCCCTACCATTAATTTTTTGTTTTCATGGACTATTACCCTAATTGTATAATTTTGTACTAACCCTAACCGTAACTGTATCGTATATGCTAACCCTTAGCCCTAATTGTGTGTTTTTTACTAACCCTAACTGTGTGTTTTATACTTACCCTAACCCTAATTATATGTTTTACACTAACCCTAACCCTAATTATTCGTTTTTGTACTAACCCTGTACATAAATGTATTTTTGTACTAACCCCTAAGATTAATTTTGTGTTTTCATCGACTATAACCCTAATTGTATAATTTAGTACTAACCATAACCCTAAGTGTATCATATATGCAAACCCCTTACCCTAATTGTGTGTTTTATACTAACCCTAACCCTAATAATATGTTTTACACTAACCCTAACCCTCATTATTCGTTTTTGTACTAACCCTGTACATAAATGTATTTTTGTACTAACCCCTACCATTAATTTTGTGTTTTCATCGACTATAACCCTAATTGTGTAATTTTGTACTAACCCTAACCGTAAATGTATCTTATATGCTAACCCCTAACCCTAATTGTGTGTTTTATACTAACCCTAACCCTAATAATATGTTTTACACAAACCCTAACCCTAATTACGCGTTTTTGTACTAACCCTTACCCTAATTGTATTATTTTGTACTAACCCTTACCATAAATATATCTTTATATGTTAAACCCTAACCCTAATTGTATGTTTTATACTAACCCTAACCCTAATTATTCGTTTTTGTACTAACCCTTATCATAAATGTATTTTTTGTACTAACCCCTACCACTAATTATGTGCTTTCATCGACTATAACACTAATTGTATAATTTTTTACTAACCCTAACCCTAATAATAAGTTTTAAACTATTGCTAACCCTAATTACGCGTTTTTGTACTAACCCTTACCCTAATTGTATAATTTAGTACTAACCCAAACCCTAAATGTATCTTTATATGCTTACCCCTAACTGTGTGTTTTATACTAACCCTAACTGTGTGTTTTATACTAATTCTAACCCTAATTATATGTTTTACACTAACCCGTTTTTGTACTAACCCTTATCATAAATGTATTTTCGTACTAACCCCTACCGTTAATTTTGTGTTTTCATCGACTATAACCCTAATTGTATAATTTTGTACTAGCCCTAACCGTAACTGTATCTTATATGCTAACCCCTTACCCTAATTGTGTGTTTTATACTAACCCTAACCCTAATACTATGTTTTACACCAATTCTTACCCTAATTATGGGTTTTTGTACTAACCCTTACCCTAGTTGTATAATTTTGTACTAACCCTAACCCTAAATGTATCTTATATGATAACCCCTAACCTTAATTGTTTGTTTTATACTAACCCTAACTGTGTGTTTTATACTAACCCTAAGCCTAATTATATGTTTTACACTAACCCTAACCCTAATTATTCGTTTTTGTACTAACCCTGTACATAAATGTATTTTTTGTACTAACCCCTACCATTAATTTTGTATTTTCATCGACTTTAACCCTAATTGTATAATTTTGTACTAACCCTAACCGTAAATGTATCTTATTTGCTAACCCCTAACCCTCATTGTGTGTTTTATACTAATCCTAGCCCTAATTATGCGTTTTTGTACTAACCCTTACCCTAGTTCTATAATTTTGTACCACCTCTAATCCTAAATGTATCTTTCTATGCTAACCCTAACTGTGTGTTTTATACTTACCCTAACCCTAATTATATGGTTCACACTAACCCTAACCCTAATTATACGTTTTTGTACTAACCCTTATCATAAATATATTTTTGTACTAACCCCTACCGCTAATTCTGTGTTTTCAACGACTATAACCCTAATTGTATAATTTTGTACTAACCCTAACCCTAAATGAATCTTATAAAAAAAACTAACCCTAATTGTGTGTTTTATACTAACCCTCACCCTAATAATATGTTTTACACTAACCCTAACCCTCATTATGCGTTTTTGTACTAACCCTTATCGTAAATGTATTTTTGTATTAACCCTAACCCTAAATATATCTTAATATGCTAAACCCTAACTGTGTGTTTTATACTTACCCTAACCCTAATTATATGGTTCACACTAACCCTAACCCTAATTATACGTTTTTGTACTAACCCTTATCATGAATGTATTTTTTGTACTAACCCCTACCATTGATTTTGTGTTTTCATCGACTATAACCCTAATTGTATAATTTTGTACTAACCCTAACCCTAAATGAATCTTATATAATAACCCCTAACCCTAATTGTGTGTTTTATACTAACCCTAACCCTAATAATATGTTTTACACAAACCCTAACCCTAATTACGCGTTTTTGTACTAACCCTTACCCTAATTGTATTATTTTGTACTAACCCTTACCATAAATATATCTTTATATGTTAAACCCTAACCCTAATTGTATGTTTTATACTAACCCTAACCCTAATTATTCGTTTTTGTACTAACCCTTATCATAAATGTATTTTTTGTACTAACCCCTACCACTAATTATGTGCTTTCATCGACTATAACACTAATTGTATAATTTTTTACTAACCCTAACCCTAATAATAAGTTTTAAACTATTGCTAACCCTAATTACGC
>CAXARO010001193.1:0-44902 GCA_963971305.1 Arcuatula senhousia
AGCCCGGTCAAAAAGGCATCGTTTTTATTTCCAAAGCAAAGAAATACACTAAATATCCATAACATCACATGACCAAATAATCCAATGAAAATGTAAGAATGATAAACCATATGTAATATTCATATATATCTACATCAACATCTAATTGAAAAAGTCTTGTTTATATATTAATTGATATATTTGGCCCTTTGACCCCTTATTTCTCAAAAACGGTAAGAGATATTGCAAATCTGAATATGAACACAGGCAGGGATTTGCACAAGGATTCCAATGAAAAAAGGATTTTGAAAATCGGAACAAAAAAAAAAGTTGAGGTTATGGTCCTGGCCCGTCTTTGCCCCCATCTAGCAATGTAAGGGTGAAATATATACCAAAACCATTGACACATCTAGTTGACAGAAATAATGAGCTATCTAACAAAAATAGAAATTTCAAAATCAAATGGATAATAAACATTCCACAATAGTTTTGTCGATACACCAGTTTTAGCCTATTTTGGCCCTTTTTTTCTAAAATCATAGGGGCCAATAACGTTAATTATACCATACCAACTTTTTTCTGGATATATTCATCATATCAAAATTCATAACAATTGGCTGTCCCACTATAACTAATTTTTTTTTGTGTAAAACTATTTGCTGTAACAAACTTTTAAATAATGCTGTTTTATGCCCTTTCGATCCCTAATTTCTCAAAAACGATAAGAGATATTGCAAATCTGATTGAAAAACACATGCAGGAATTTTCACAAGGATTTCAATGAAAAAATGTTTTCAAAATCGGACCACAAATAAAAAAGTCGACAATTTCAAATACCTTCTCTATGGTATAACTTTCTGCACAACCCTCTGGTGATTGTCTCTTTACATGCCTTCTCTGATAACTTAAAGTAAAACTAAGTACAGTCCACAATCAGTTGGGTAAGATAATTGTCATTGGCAATATAGGTGACTAAAATGTCCCTTTTCTTCTTTGCCGGATTTAACGGAGTGAAAATTCAAACTTATAGAATGGTGATTGTCGGGCGGGCTGGTCGGGAAAACATTTTCCTAACAGTTATCTCAACAACTACTTATCCCAGCTACTTGATATTTGGCTACAGCATCAGGGTGAGGTCCCATAACGTAGGATTCGCTCTCAGGTCCGTCGCTCACCTACTTCCTGTTTAACGAAATTCGAACATTGTTAACTTGGACAGATTTCCCCCTTAACATAAGTGGTGATAACTTTCCATTTCTTTAATAGAAGGCCTTCTAGGTGGATCAAGACTTTGACATCTTACTGACAGTAAGTAGTGTTTTTGTTTTCAGTTGACAAAACTGACAGGTTGAAGTATCTGTGTTTGAGAATTTTGCATTAATTTAGTACTTTGGAGGATGATTTTTCCAGTAGCAAACAGATCGGTGCCGAATTACCTGATTCCCTATAGTTTCAGTTGATGTTGGTTACGAGTGTCATTTTTGAGAGATAATTTGATTACAACACACCTTTTGATTATTTGATAACCACTTTTTGAAGAAGTTAATAAAAATAACACAATTTTTAGGAAATAATTAAAGTTTGTTTTTGCCTGCAAAAACGATGCCCCCACCCGTTTCCCCCAAAAAATTTAAGTTCAAAAGGCCATAACTCCCACAATATTTTGGGGATACAAATTTCCTGGTAACATGCACAACTACATATGGTATCCTTTCTATATACCAAGTTTTGTTGAGTTTATGAGGAGTTGCGCTGACAAGATGATTAAAGAGGATTTTCATCAAATTTCTAATTTCAAAGGGTCATAACTCCCAAAAAAAATTTGAGGATCAAACTACATATGGTGTCCTTCCTATATACCAAGTTTCATTAGTAGTTTCAGAGGAGTTTTCCTGACAAACTTTGTGACCGACAGATGGACGCCACGAAAACAATGTCTCACCACAAAAGTTATATTTCTTGGATATCAAGTTTCGTTAAATTCTATTCAGTAGTTTAGAATGTTTACAAACTGTAATCATGATTTTCTGCAAATTTCTAGGTCCAAAAGGCCATAACTCACATAAAAATTTGCGGATAAAAAAATCCTGGTAACATGCACAGCTACATTTGGTGTACTTTTTGCATACCAAGTTTTGTTAAATTCTGTTCTGTAGTTTAAGAGTTGCGTTCACAACCTGTAATCATGATTTTCTGCAAATTTTTAAGTCAAAAGGGCCATAACTCCCACAAAAATTTGCAGATAAAACATTCCTGGGAACATGCACAACTACATATGGTGTACTTCTTGCATACCAAGTTTCTTTAAATTCTGTTGGGTAGTTCAAGAGGAGTTGCATTCACAAACTGTAATCATGATTTTCTGCAAATTTTAGTCCTAAGGGCCATAACTCCCACAAAAATTTGCAGATAAAAAATTCCTGGTAATATGCACAACTACATATGGTGTACTTCTTGTATACCAAGTTTCTTTAAATTCTGTTCAGTTGTTTAAGAGGAGTTCCGTTCACAAACTGTAATCATGATTTTCTGCAAATTTTAGTCCAAAGGGCCATAACTCCCACAAAAAGGAGTAGAGCCACGAAGGCCCCAAAATGGCCCAAAAATTTAACTTTGATATGTCTGCTTGTACTTGCTGCATTAATGTTCATAAGTCTTTATATTTCATGAATTGCAATATTTTTTCCTTCAATTATTTATCAATAAGGAGAGCAGCCAGGTAAGAAATAAGACTATTTTGTGAAAAAACAACAATTTTGGACAGTTTTGCTTTATTTTCATGTATAAATCGATGAATATGAAATGGGCCACACCTGTTGACCAAAATTATTTTGTGATAGAAATGTGTATTATGATGTTATAAATTAATTATCAAAAAATTACGATGGTCCAGGAATGTGGCCAATACTAATTTTGAAGAAATATGTAGAGAAACCAGTGAAAATGTGTGAAAAAATGAGGAATTTTCAAATTTATGGCCTGTTTGAAGTCTCAAGGCTAAACATATGGTGTAAATATTTTGCTAAATCTTACAGATATGAAAAGTTTGTTCATACCTTTACATATTTTAGTTAATTTTTCAACAAGTTATATTAGTTGAAAAAATAGTGAAAATACTGGCCAATTAAGGGCTTTCATGGCTCTACTCCTTTGTGGAACAAAAATTCATGGTAACATGGTGTACTTCTTGCATACCAAGTTTCATTAACTTCTGTTCAGTAGTTTAAGAGGAGTTGTGTTCACAAACTTTGATCACAGACAGACAGTCAGAGGGACAGACCAGTCTACAACATTATACCCTTCGCAACTTCGTTGCATGGGGCATAATAAGTACTTCAACAAAATGGTGTCCATAAATTCTAAACTGACTGTAAAATGCAATGTAGCCTTTAAACTGGTCCTCATAAAGGGTAAGCAGGACCTGTTTGCTCAACTATAAATTTTGTAATTTGGCACACTGACCAACCAGGTGACAAAATAAGTGCTTTTTAGTAGTATTTTTTTTAATCTTTAAAAAGGGATATTCTATAGTTGAAGTGTGCAAAGTCTTAAGGCAAATAAAGCAAACGTGTCCTTCCTGTCATAGAGGCTTGAATTTTGGTTATTTATATGACTAAAAAAATTCAACCCCTAATCTGTAATACCCACAAGGGAGGGAAGCTGCCATCTTGGCAAGACTTCACCCACTCCCTTCAAAATCGATTAATTTGTCTCTTTTTTTAATTTCTATTAAATTTGATGTTTTATACAACTGGCAAATGATTTTCCTTTCCACCCGTACCCTGCATGGTTGTAAAATGTAACTCAGAAGCTTATTTTTCTAATGTTTAATGAAAATTTCACGACTTTTTACATTTTTGGATCAAAACACTTAAGTGCCATTAATGGATGTGGGATGCGGAATTTGCTGATATTTCAAAAGGAAATTATGAAGATATATACATAGACAAGACTGCAATGCAGTCTTTATGGTCAGGTGAGCTTTTGCCATCACTTGTCATTCATTGTTCAAAATTGATTTATTTGTCTCCTCCTTACTTCTTGTAACTTTTGACATTTTAACACAACTGGCAAATAATGAGTCTTAAATAGACCTGACCAGGTGATTGAATTTTTTTTAAGCCAAAGGACCATGCATGCAAGCCAACAGATTGTGCTAAAGTAGCCCATATATTATGTTGTCTTGAAACATATTGCAAGTGACAAATATATGTTATAATAAAAAACAAGAGGCTCCCAGGAGCCTGAATCGCTCACCTGAACTACAAAGATACATATATTTTGTAGATATTATTGTGCTTAACCATATGCCATTTAAATTTCTGAAATAGCTTGGTTAGTTTTCAAGATATTGGGCTTAATAAGTGCAAAATTTAGCAAAAATTACGAAAAAGGGCTCCAACATCAGCAGTCATATATTTTCTGAAATTTCAGGACAGGTAGATCTTAATATGCTGATCACTTTTGATTCTTGCACAATTTTGATATCACAAACCATTTTTGAGTTATTAGCAAAAAAATGAAATTTACCCCTATGTTCTATTTTTAGCCATGGCAGCCATGTTTTTTGACGAATCAAAAATCTGAACAATAGAGTTGTAGCATATAAGCTATTAAACAAGTGTGCCAAGTCAAGATGCAGTTGGTCTTACGGTATCAGACAAGTTAATCTTTGAAATTCAGGGAAAAAGTAATGAAAAATGGTAAATTTTGTTGTTTTAAGGACCATAACTCCTAAAAGAAATGGTCCTACAGCTTTGACCTATTACAAGAAATGTAGATCCTGATGTGCTTAATCAAATGCAATTTAAGTTTTTGAAATATCTTGTATATTATAGTTTTCAAGATATATGGCTAAATAAGTGAAAAAAAATCAAAAAATTCAGAAAAAGGGCAGTAACTCCTATGTCGATTGTTGGATCTTCTTGAAAATTTCAGAGCAGGTAGATCTTGAGATGCTGATCACTTTTGTCTCCCATCAGAATTTTGATATCTGTAACTATTTTTGAGTAATTAGCAAAAAACTGCAATTTACCCCTATGTTCTATTTTTAGCCATGGCGGCCATATTTTTTAACGAATCAAAAATCTGAAGGATAGAATTATAGCAATTATGCTATTAAGCAACTGTGCCAAGTTTGGTTGAAGTTGGATGTATGGTGTCAGACAAGTTCATCTTTGAAATTCAGGGGAAAAGTAATGAAAAATGGTAAATTTTGACGCTTTAAGGGCCATAACTCCTAAAAGAAATGGTTCTACAGCTTTGACCTAATTACATGAAATGTAGATCTTGATGTGCTTAATCATATGCAATTTGAATTTTTAAAATATCTTGTATAGTTTTTAAGATATAGGGCTAAATAAGTGCAAAATTTTGAAAAAATCCAGAAAAAGGGCAATAACTCCTACATCGGTTGTTGGATCTTTTTGAAAATTTCTGGGCAGGTAGATCTTGAGGTGCTGATCACTTTTACCCTATGCCAGAATTTTGATATCTGTGACCGTTTTTGAGTTATTTGCATAAACTGTATTTGACCCCCCTGTTCTATTTTTAGTAACAGCGGCCATGTTTTTTGACGTATCAAAAATCCCAACGCAAACTTTTTGCACAATACCCTAAGGAACAACCATATCAAGTTTGGCTGCAATTGGCCAAGCAGTTTCAGAGAAGAAGATGTTTCAAAAAAGCTAACGGACGACGGACGACGGACGACAGACGACGGACGACGGACGGACGACGGACGCAAAGTGATGGCAATAGCTCACATGACCCTTCGGGTCAGGTGAGCTAAAAAGCTATGCCAAGCGCAGCATGATACAACCACAACAAGTTGAACCCTGTACGTTGGAAGCCCAATATGGAAAGTCTATTGCTTTGGTCACATGCAGCCCATGGTGGACTTACAAAGCTTTTTGACACATGCATCCTGTGGTGAAATTTAAAATGCATATTTGACACATTCATATATATCTACATCAACATCTAATTGAAAAAGTCTTGTTTATATATTAATTGATATATTTGGCCCTTTGACCCCTTATTTCTCAAAAACGGTAAGAGATATTGCAAATCTGAATATGAACACAGGCAGGGATTTGCACAAGGATTCCAATGAAAAAAGGATTTTGAAAATCGGAACAAAAAAAAAAAGTTGAGGTTATGGTCCTGGCCCGTCTTTGCCCCCCTCTAGCAATGTAAGGGTGAAACATATACCAAAACTATTGACACATCTACTTGACAGAAATAATGAGCTATCTAACAAACAAGAGGCTCCCAGGAGCCTGAATCGCTCACCTGACATATGTACCTGAAGTAAAGGTTATAAGGCAAAGTCGATTTAACGTTGAAAGGGTCATAAGATTAATAAGGGGGTCATCTGACAATATGGTGGATCTAAAGGTGCTGATCACTTTTGTTCTCAATCAAAATCTAAAAATCTGTCACCCTTTTTGAGTTATTTGCAAAAAAATGCAGTTTAACCTAATGTTCTATTTTTAGCCACAGCGGCCATATTTTACAACCAATCAAATATCCCCACAACAGTTCTATACACCTAATAATAATAATAAACAATAATACCAAGTTTGGTTTCATTTGGACTTAAAGTGTCAGAGGAGTTAACATTTTCAATATAAGGAAATGCAGTTAAAATGCTCAATTTTGATGTTCCAAGGGCAATAACTCCTAAAAGGAAAGGTCCTACAACGTTGACCCTGTTACAAATTTTGTAGATCTTGATGCGCTTAACAATATGCAATTTAAATTTCTCAAATATCTTGTATAGT
Source organism: Arcuatula senhousia (assembly GCA_963971305.1). Taxonomy (NCBI): domain Eukaryota; kingdom Metazoa; phylum Mollusca; class Bivalvia; order Mytilida; family Mytilidae; genus Arcuatula; species Arcuatula senhousia. Next base: position 6,765 of record CAXARO010001193.1, read on the forward strand.
TTTCAAGATATTGAGCTAAACAGGTGCAAAATTTGCAAAAAATCCACAAAAAGGGCAATAACTCCTACATGGGTTGTTGGATTTTCTTCAAAATTTCAGAGCTGGTAGATCTTGAGGTGCTGATCACTTTTGTTCCCAATCAAAATTTTGAAATCTGTCACTGTTTTAGAGTTATTTGCAAAAAAACTGCCATTTACCCCTATGTTCTATTTTTAGCCACAGCGGCCATGTTTTACGACCAATCAAAAATCCCCACATCAGTTTTATACACCTAATGCTAATAAACAACTATACCAAGTTTGGTTCCATTTGGACTTAAAGTGTCAGAGGAGTTAACGTTTTTTAATGTAATGAGGAAATGCTGTTAAAATGCTTAATTTTGACGTTCTAAGGGCAATAACTCCTAAAAGGAAAGGTCTTACAACGTTGACCCTATTACATATTTTGTAGATCTTGATGTGCTTAACAATATGCAATTTAAATTTCTCAAATATCTAGTATAGTTTTCAAGATATTGAGCTAAACAGGTGCAAAATTTGCAAAAAATCCACAAAAAGGGCAATAACTCCTACATGGGTTGTTGGATTTTCTTCAAAATTTCAGAGCTGGTAGATCTTGAGGTGCTGATCACTTTTGTTCCCAATCAAAATTTTGAAATCTGTCACCGTTTTAGAGTTATTTCCAAAAAACTGCCATTTACCTCTATGTTCTATTTTTAGCCACAGCGGCCATGTTTTACAACCAATCAAAAATCCCCACATCAGTTCTATACAGCTAATGCTAATAAACAACTATACCAAGTTTGGTTCCATTTGGACTTAAAGTGTCAGAGGAGTTAACGTTTTCAATGTAATGAAAAAATGCTAAATTTTGACGTTCTAAGGGCAATAACTCCTAAAAGGAAAGGTCCTACAACGTTGACCCTGTTACATATTTTGTAGATCTTGATGTGCTTAACAATATGCAATTTAAATTTCTCAAATATCTAGTATAGTTTTCAAGATATTGAGCTAAACAGGTGCAAAATTTGCAAAAAATCCACAAAAAGGGCAATAACTCCTACATGGGTATTTGGATTTTCTTCAAAATTTCAGGGTAGGTAGATCTTGAGGTGCTGATCACTTTTACCCTATGCCAGAATTTTGATATCTGTAGCCGTTTTTGAGTTATTTGCAAAAAACTGCATTTTACCCCTATGTTCTATTTTTAGCCATGGCGGCCATGTTTTACGACGAATCAAAAATCCCCACATCAGTTCTGAGCACCGAATGCTAATGAACAACCATTCCAAGTTTGGTTGCAATTGGACTTATGGTGTCAGAGGAGTTAACGTTTTAAAAAGTTTACGGACGACGGACGACGGACGGACGACGGACGACGGACGGACGACGGATGCCAAGTGATGACAATAGCTCACATGACCCTTCGGGTCAGGTGAGCTAAAAAAGAATTTTCAAAATCAAATGGATAATAAACATTCCACAATAGTTTTGTCGATACACCAGTTTTAGCCCCTTTTGGCATTTTTTTTTCTAAAATCGTAGGGGCCACAAACCTTAAATACAATACCAACTTTTTTTTCTGAATATATTCATCATATCAAAATTCATAACAATTGGCTGTCCCACTATAACTATTTTTTTTGTGTAAAACTATTTGCTGTAACAAACTTTTAAATAATGCTGTTTTATGCCCTTTCCACCCCTAATTTCTCAAAAACGATAAGAGATATTGCAAATCTGATTGAAAAACACATGCAGGAATTTTCACAAGGATTTCAATGAAAAAATTTTTTCAAAATCGGACCACAAATAGAAAAGTCAATTTTTGGGGTGTGGCCCCTTTTTAACTCCCTGTATCAATGTTAAGGTGCAATAAATATCAAAACCATTGACACATTTAGATGACAGAATTTAATGAGGAATTCAATATAAAAAGAATTTTCAAAATCGAATGAATAACAAGCATTTTACAACAGTTTTGTCAATACACCTGTTTTAGCCCCTTTTTCCAAAACGGTAGGGGCTACAAACCCCAAATACAATACCAATCTTTCTTTGGTGGTTACAAACATCATATCAAAATTTCAAAACAATTGGTCAACATTTACTCAAGTTATCGCACAAAAACGAAATGTTCCCAGACAACAACGACGACGACATTGCCATAACATTATACGATTGCGAAATTTTGTGGTCGTGTAAAAAGATAATAAAAGGCTTAAATTTCAAAAATCAAATTTTCACATGTATATCCACAGGCCTGTACACAGGGGGGGGGTGCAGGGGGTGTGCGATCGCACCCCCCTTTGAAAACCAACAAGCACTATTTAACTCGGCGTTTGATTCAACTGTGACTATCAAAGTTGACGTTTTGTATGAAAAAGTCTATTTTGCACCCCCCTTAGGAAAATCCTGTGTACGGGCCTGATATCAGTTGTTAATTGAATGTTATTCTCCTTTCAATGTTGACTCTAATTCTCCAGATTCTTTCAGCTCCTAAAATAAAAAGAAATGTGAAAAATATCCTAATATTAATTATAGAAATCATTAGGCAAACCAACAAAATAAAATATGTACCAAAAAGCAATTTGATTTTAACCTTTTAATTTAAAAATTGCAAAATGACATCAAGGTTTCCTTTTTTGCAAGTATTAATTTAAAACATAAAAAATAGGCAAAACTGTCAAAAACAAAAAGGACTGAATTTTGTTTAGCAGGACTTTCTGATCAAAAGACTATACTACAGCAAATATCAACAAGAGGCTCCTAGGAGCCTGAATCGCTCACCTGAACTACACAGATACAAATATTCTGTAGATATTATTGTGCTTAACCATATGGGATTTAAATTTCTGAATTATCTTCTAAAGTTTTCGAGACAAAGGGCTTAATAAGTGCAAAATTTGGCAAACATTATGAACAAGAGGCTCCCAGGAGCCTGAATCGCTCACCTGACATATGTGCCTGAAGTAAAGGTTATTAGGCAAAATCTATTTGACGTTGAAAGGGTCATAAGATTAATAAGGGGGTCATCTGACAATATGGTGGATATTAAGGTGCTGATCACTTTTGTTCTCAATCAAAATCTAAAAATCTGTCACACTTTTTGAGTTATTTGCAAAAAAATGCAGTTTAACCTAATGTTCTATTTTTAGCCACAGTGGCAATGTTTTACAACCAATCAAAAATCCCCACAACAGTTTTATACACCTAATAATAATAAACAATAATACCAAGTTTGGTTCTGATTGGACTTAAAGTGTCAGAGGAGTTAACATTTTCAATATAATGAGGAAATTCAGTTAAAATGCTCAATTTTGAAGTTCCAAGGGCAATAACTCCTCAAAGGAAAGGTCCTACAACGTTGACCCTGTTACATATTTTGTAGATCTTGGTGCGCTTAACAATATGCAATTTAAATTTCTCAAATATCTAGTATAGTTTTCAAGATATTGAGCTAAACAGGTGCAAAATTTGCAAAAAATCCACAAAAAGGGCAATAACTCCTACATGGGTTGTTGGATTTTCTTTAAAATTTCAGAGCTGGTAGATCTTGAGGTGCTGATCACTTTTGTTCCCAATCAAAATTTTGAAATCTGTCACCGTTTTTGAGTTATTTGCAAAAAACTGCCATTTACCTCTATGTTCTATTTTTAGCCACAGCGGCCATGTTTTACGACCAATCAAAAATCCCCACTTCAGTTCTATACACCTAATGCTAATGAACAACTATACCAAGTTTGGTTCCATTTGGACTTAAAGTGTCAGAGGAGTTAACGTTTTCAATGTAATGAGGAAATGCTGTTAAAATGCTAAATTTTGACGTTCTAAGGGCAATAACTCCTAAAAGGAAAGGTCCTACAACGTTGACCCTGTTACATATTTTGTAGATCTTGATGTGCTTAACAATATGCAATTTAAATTTCTCAAATATCTAGTATAGTTTTCAAGATATTGAGCTAAACAGGTGCAAAATTTGCAAAAAATCCACAAAAAGGGCAATAACTCCTACATGGGTTGTTGGATTTTCTTCAAAATTTCAGGGTAGGTAGATCTTGAGGTGCTGATCACTTTAACCCTATGCCAGAATTTTGATATCTGTAGCCGTTTTTGAGTTATTTGCAAAAAACTGCATTTTACCCCTATGTTCTATTTTTAGCCATGGCGGCCATGTTTTACGACGAATCAAAAATCCCCACATCAGTTCTAAGCACCGAATGCTAATGAACAACCATACCAAGTTTGGTTGCAATTGGACTTATGGTGTAAGAGGAGTTAACGTTTTAAAAAGTTTACGGACGACGGACGACGGACGACAGACGACGGACGACGGACGACGGACGGACGACGGACGCCAAGTGATGACAATAGCTCACATGACCCTTCGGGTCAGGTGAGCTAAAAAGGGCAATAACTTCCACATCAGCAGTAGGATCTTTTTCAAAATTTCAGGACAGGTTGATCTTCATATGCTGATCACTTTTGATTCTTACACAATTTTGATATCTGAAACCATTTTTGAGAAATTAGCAAAAAACTGCAATTTACCCCCTATGTTCTATTTTTAGCCATGGCAGCCATATTTTGTGACAAATCGAAATTCCAAACGATAGAATTGTAGCAGATATGCTATTGAATATGTGTGCCAAGTTTTGATGCAGTTGGTCTTATAGTGTCAGACAAGTTAATCTTTGAAATTCAGGGGAAAAGTAATGAAAAATGGTAAATTTTGACGCTTTAAGGGCCACAACTCCTAAAAGACATGATCCTACAGCTTTGACCTAATTACATGAAATGTAGATCTTGATGTGCTTAATCATATGCAATTTAAATTTTTGAAATATCTTGTATAGTTTTTAAGATATAGGGCTAAATATGTGAAAAATTTTGAAAAAATCCAGAAAAAGGGCAATAACTCCTACATCAGTTGTTGGATCTTCTTGAAAATTTCAGAGCAGGTAGATATTGAGATGCTGATCACTTAAAATAAACGGCAAAATTTTGATATCTGTAACCATTTTTGAGTTATTAGCAAAAAAAACTGCAATTTACCCCTATGTTCTATTTTTAGCCATGGCAGCCATATTTTTTGACGAATCAAAAATCCAAACGATAGAATTGTAGCAGATATGCTATTGAATATGTGTGCCAAGTTTAGATGCAGTTGGTCTTATGGTGTCAGACAAGTTAATCTTTGAAATTCAGGGGAAAAGTAATGAAAAATGGTAAATTTTGACGCTTTAAGGGCCACAACTCCTAAAAGACATGATCCTACAGCTTTGACCTAATTACATGAAATGTAGATCTTGATGTGCTTAATCATATGCAATTTAAATTTTTGAAATATCTTGTATAGTTTTTAAGATATAGGGCTAAATAGGTGAAAAATTTTGAAAAAATCCAAAAAAAGGGCAATAACTCCTACATCAGTTGTTGGATCTTCTTGAAAATTTCAGGGCAGGTAGATCTTGAGGTGCTGATCACATTTACCCTATGCCAGAATTTTGATATCTATCACTGTTTTTGAGTTATTTGCAAAAAACTGCAATTTACCCCTATGTTCTATTTTTAGCTACAGCGGCCATGTTTTTTTATGAATCAAAAATCCAAACGATAGTTTTGAAGCACCCATGCCAATAAACAACTGTACCAAGTTTGGTTGCAATTGAACTTATGGTGTCAGAGGAGTTAATGATTGAAAAAGTTAACGGACAACGGACGACGGACGCCAAGTGATGGCAATAGCTCACATGACCCTTTGGGTCAGGTGAGCTAAAAAGCTGTGATAAATAGTTGCTGTGAAAACTGTTTTGAAAAAATTTTCTGTGGCAGGTGAGCTAAAGTCTATAATCGCAAACCAAAAGCAGTTACAGTTCATTGCCTGTTAAATCTTTTTGACAAGGTACTTGAGCAACCTAGATATCTAATGTTACATGACATACCTTTAAATTTCTGCAGCAACATTTTTGATGAAAACTGACTGGGGAGTTTAACGTCGTGACTATACCTAGATATAGGTGTGCAGCAACGAAAAATTTGATGAAAATATAACTGACTTACTTTTATAATATCCAATCCTCCAATCAATTCTCCTTTTACATAAAGCTGTGGGTAGGTTGGCCAATTAGAAAACTTCTTTAATCCTTGTCTGACCTCTTCATCAGATAGTATATCAAAAGTGTCATAAGTCACCCTAAATTAAATTAATATGTAAAATCAAGGATAAAGAGATGTTAAATGAATAAACACAATTTTGAATTCATATTGTACCCAATTTTTTCCTCTGTCATCTTTTGTTGTGTAGAAATGATTTTTTTTAAATAATATCTTGGTTTTGATTTTTTTTCATACCAATATATTCAATAACATTTTAACCCTTATTTTTTATGATTTAACCACTTTGGATACTGTGGTTTCATTATTATTCACGGGATATCCATGGACTGGGAAGGAATTTTTTGCAAAGGGTCATTTACCACTTTTTTCATGAAAAATCAAAATTTCAAGGGGCCATTTCTTAATATTCTATATAAATCTTTAAAATGAGAGGGGGCCATTTTCATTTTTGATGTGCCAATGGCCCATGGCCCCCTGCCTTCCCAATCCCTGGATATCAATTTTTATTGTTTTTGTGAATGGCACTGACCCGAGGAATTTTATACCCAATGAAAAGATAAATTAAAATTGTTATGCTGTAAACTTCAGAACCATGAACATTGATACCCACTAAAATAAATGAATCCACAGTACTGCATTGTGCAAAGAGTGATTAACTGACTCAAGTATACCTTTTCAGCTGCTTATATACATGTATATACCCCCTCCCACTTCTCCATTTGTGTTTTATTTCTCCATGGAATTTACGTTCATTTCAACCAAATATTCAACTGTGACGTCACTGTTTCTACATACCATAATATTATGAGATACCAGTATAAATATATATATTTACCCTGTTTCTGATAATATTGCAATAGTTTGTTTGCTGAAGCCACATCTTGGTTGATCTGGGTTGCCCTTCATAAACAACATCACATTGGACTTATTAATTAATTTCTTTAGTCTAAAATGACAAATATAACATTATGGCTTAATTATGGAAATTATTCAATATGTAAAAGATATTTATTCAATAATTGTAAAACATTGAGCAGATAAAGTCAAAGGCATGCCCATTGCAGATATTCTAATCTTCATATTGTGTTATGTACAAGTTTTAAAGAGACTCGAGTCATATATGTCCCCTGAGTGATATCTAGCGATAAAAATTCTTGATGCACATATTTACATATGATGTGTATAAAAATGAAAGAACTAGAACAATCTATCACCAGAGGGAGCGTCTATCAACACTAACCTCTATACTATCACGCTAAGGATCATGGGAAATATTTTAATGATATTCAATCCCCGAATTCGGGGATATTACCCACAATCCTAAGCGCGATAGGATAGAGGTCAGTGTTGATAGATGCTCCCTCTGGTGATAGATAAAGAACTAGAATGGTGATCTTCTATGGAAGACGTAATTTGCCTATGTATTAAAATATTCGGTAAACAGAAAGTAGATGAGTAACAGGCATAAAATCACTTTACATCATATTGTACTATAGGAGGAAGCTACATGTCAAATCAAATATCAAGAGACTGTGCCAGTAGTTGCCCAGAATACTATGACAGACATGTCTGTGACCACTGTATAAAAATTCAGAAAGATCTAGTAGTTTTGAGATTTTAACAAGAATATATCCAAAAGACACGATGCCCTATCTCACAACATTTATTTTTCCCTGCAATCACCAAACCATAAATCTTATTCTATTATTATTTTATGATGATAAATGTATAAAGTTTCATGATGACATGTACCACACTTCCTTCATGGTAAAGTAACTTCAACCTGTAGGTAAACAAAAGTATAACATCCCCCCTTTTTATGTGATCAATCAACCATGAGATTGATGAAACAGGTAACATTTTATTATGATTTTTGTTTGTTGATATCTTGATGTACATGTACAAATGTATACGAGTATAAAGTATCATGATGATACCACATTTCCTTCTATCCTGATGTATATGTGATCAAAGTTCCTGTTCATGGTAAACTAACTTCAACCTGTAGGTAAACATGATTTGGGAGACCAACAATCGGATGCAAAGGCTATTTGCCCCCACTTCTTTCATAGAAGGGGCATAACAAGGGGTTGCACTAAGTTGTGCTTAGCTCACCCCACTCGACCATTCAGAATGACCGACTGACCTGGAAAGGCACAGTACAACTCATCATGCTAAAGCTGTATACCAAATTAGAAATTAATCCCTTCATTAGAAGCCAAGAGATCTGTAAAAAAATTTTTCTCCATTTTTACCCTTAAAATAGTCTAAGTCAGCTCGGAAAACAGGAAGTAGATGACCAACTGACCTGAAAAGGAGTTACAGTACAACTCATCATGCTTAAGCTGTATACCAAATTAAAAATCAATCCCTTCAGTAGTAGCTGAGAAAACTGTTACGAAAATTTTTCCATTTTTGACCCTTAAAATAGTCGGCTCAGAAAACAGGAAGTAGATCATCAACTGACCTGGAAAAGGGGGAAAATGTAAATCCCATCATGCTAAAGCTGTCTACCAAATTTGAAATCAATCCCTCCAGTAGAAGCATGGATATTGTATCGGACGGACAAGGTGATTGTAATATAGCCCCTGCTCTTACGAGTGGGGGTATAAAAATAGATTACACTTTAGCCCGACAGAATGGCTGACTATTTGATATGCTTTTGTGAAGCAGGTAAAATCTGCTAACAAGTATGATGGATGTAGTGAACTAATACAAACTACTGCAATAAAGATGGTAGAACATCAAACTGTGAAGTTTTTCAACAATAAAAAATCTGTCGAAGTCAAAAAAGGCCAGATTTCATTAAAACAGGAAGTAGGTGAGCGACAGACCTGAAATAGTTTCCCACATTATGGGACCCCATCCCAATGCTTTATACAAAATATCAAGAGGCTGTGATCAGTAGTTGCTGAGAAAACTGTTACGCAAATTTCTTGCTGCCTGCCTGCTGCCCAACATTCACAATTTTTCACTATGTGAAATCCAGCCAAAAATTATGGTCATATACATGTTACCACCAATTACCTATCTTCTAGTTTCTCTTGCTGTGGAAGCTGAGACTCTAGCTCTCCTGATTCTATTAATTCTTTGACTATATCTAACCCTCCTATAAGTTCACCATTACCATATAACTGTGGGTAAGTTGGCCAGTTAGAGTACTTCTTCAAACCTGCAAAGAGTTTGTTTTTCTATTTACTCAGAATGTTTGGTTTTGCATGTATGTATGTTTTATATATCCTATACATAACTGTTTTTGTAAAAGGAACCTGAACTTTACACAGGTGAATGTGCCAACCATTAATTTCATGCACAGCCGGTATTTGGGGGGGGATTCTGGATCATAATGACATGTGAAATGAAAATTAACAAAACCCATATTACTCATGCAATTTTTGTATTTGCATCAATTTTATGTCATTGATGAAAATTACATGAAATTTTTTACTCACTTCCATGCATGGCCTTTGTAAAATAAAGGTATAAATAACAAAATAACCGAACTTGGAGGATCAATCTCAATGTTCAAGAGAAGAGACAAAACAAGGAGGACATATCGGAAAAATTTGAAGATCGCAATGGTACTGACTTGGTACAATGTACAGGCATTTCAAAAGAAATGGTGGATTAAACCAGGTTTTATGGCATGCCAAACCTCCCTCTAATACTACAAATCTGACATAGGCATCTTATAATGCCTCCATCAACTTTTTCAAAAAAAAAATTACCTAATATTTTAAATCAAAAACACAATACCTATACTTGTGTTACCGACCCTGATTTTCCCGCGTACATCCAAATCTAGGGACTTGTAACGGGTAATCAAAAAGTGGTTTTTTTCGTGACTGGGCATGTGCAAACATTTCGATACAAGATTCAAGAAAAAACATGGCCGCGCCCATATGACTGTAATTTGTCTGAAGCGAAGCATATACAAAACACTGTTACAACACAACTACTTTTTAAATACTTACTTTTTTGTAATCGTATTTATATTCATAAAAGTTTTCCTACCGAACATACGTCTGAATGTCAGATTTTACAGATTTTTGCGTTTGTTATTCAGCGTGACGTCAGACTTTTCTGTGACGTTAAAAGTTCGGGAAATTTTCATAAGGGTTATCCCAAGGGATATCCCTGACACAATGACGTAGAAAACAACGAAATTACTTTTTTAACTACACGAAGAAGATTGCTAGTTACCGGCCTCATCGGAAAGTATTGCAGTTGAGGCCGCAAATGCCAGCCTACCCAATCTTACCTTGCCTTACTTCATCATCTTGTAGAATATCAAATGTGCTGTATTTAATTCCTCGCTCATTTAATAACTGTGTTATTGTCCGACTAAATCCTAAAATAATTAAATGTATTGGCAATCTTTAATCATGTTAATTAAGAAATTAAGGATCAAAGAAAATATGGCTGGATTTCATTAACCAGAAAGTGGGTAAGAAGCATATATTTTGTACATGTAACTCTTACCTAATCCAATAATATGGAATGACATTATGATGCTGTAAATAATTACCAAGAAACTGTACATGTGATAAGTAGTGGCTAAAATTACTAAAAATGTTTAATTAAAGCCACCTGCTGCCAGCTGCAATTCACCATTTTATTACATGTATAAACCATAATTTTCACTTTGTCATTTTAAATTGTGAAATTTGGCAAAAAGGTTTCGAATGTAAATTCTTTTGCTAGCATGGAGTTAAAAATATTATATAAAAAAGATTCTCCAATGGGAATAAACTTTTAAATAAAATTGAAATTTCATGTACTAAGTACGTTTTATACACTGTCCTCAAAAAATAAGTATTCACTATTAATTCATCACAATGACTTGTAAATTCAAATGACACTTCATCTCTGTAATGTAACTTTGAAGGGTTTTCCACTTTATACATGAAGTTTATTTAGGGCTGTTCCATTTAAATTTATGAGGGACAGGGGGGTTGTTTTTGTTTTTTATTTTTCTGTTGGTGGGGGGGTTGAAATGCATTTTTTGTGGATGTGTAATGATTTTTTTATATTGGTGGGGAGGGGGGTCTTGAAGAAAGTGTGTCCCCCTCCCCCACATCAATATAAATGGAACAGCCCTTATTGATTATTTTCTTTTAAATTTTCATGTATAATTAAACTCCAGGTGTCTGATGGAAATTAAAACATCTAAACTGTAAACAAAAACACTTTCTTTTGTACAGGGGTAATTGTGATTTCAAGTCAAACACAAAGTGTAAGTGAACTTTCACATACCACATTTAGGTTCATCTGGGGATCCTTTCATAAACAATATGACTGGAGCAGAGTTGATCAGGTTCTTCAATCTAGTGTTAAGATCCTGCAATAAGTGTATGTAAAAAGATATATAATCTGTGTTCATTAACAAAATGATCAAATCAGAGTTAAAGTCCTTAGCTTGAAGCAATATCATGCAATCATTCAGAATCAGAAATGATTTCAGAAAGACACCACACCGAACAGAGGATATCATATAAAATTTACTATTTCTTGTGGCAGGAAACATGGTTAGTGTACATAAAAATAATTATCACTTTTTGCTCGTATGGACACATAAAATACATGTTTACATATAGGATTTATGTAGGGAATATAGCTTGAACATTAAAACAAAAGAATTTATAATGAAAAAATAGAAAACAATAATATGTCCAAAAGACATAATGCCCCATCTCGCAACATTTATTTTTTCTGCAGCCACTAAAGCATCACTAGGTGCACCTACCATACCAATATGGTTGCTATGACACTTGTCAGTAAGAAGGAATGGACTTTAAACATTCTTCTATAAGTAGTCATTCATGCAAAAAATATAGGTCACAGTCAGCATCCAAAGTATGCATTGTGCTTAGCATCACTAGGTGCACCTACCAGACCAATATAGTTGATGTGGTACATGTCAGTAAGTGGGAATAGACTTTAACCATTATTCTGTAAGAGGTCATCCATGCAGAAAATATAGGTCACATCCAGCTTCTGAGGTATGCATTGTGCTAAGCATCACTAGGTGCACCTACACCATCCCAATATGGTTGATATGGCACTTGTCAGTAAATGGGAATGGCCTTTAACCATTATTCTGTAAGAGTTCATCCATGTGGAAAATGTAGGTCACAGTCAGCATCCGAAGCATGCATTATGCTTAGCATCACAAGGTGCACCTACCAGACCAATATGGTTGCTATGGCACTTGTCAGTAAGAAGGAATGGACTTTACCATTCTTCAATAAGTGGTCATTCATGCGAAAAATATAGGTCACAGCCAGCATCCGAAGCATGCATTGTGCTAAGCATCCCTAGGTGCACCTACCATACAAATATGGTTGATGTGACACTTGTCAGTAAGTGCAAATAAGACTTGAACCATTCTTTTGTAAGTGGTCATTCATGCAGAAAATATAGGTCACATCCAGCATCCGAAGCATGCATTGTGCTAAGCATCACTAGGTGCACCTACCATACAAATATGGTTGATGTGGCACTTGTCAGTAAGTGGGGATAGACTTGAACCATTCTTTTGTAAGTGGTCATTCATGCGGAAAATATAGGTCACATCCAGCATCGGAAGCATGCATTGTGCTTAGCATCAATAGGTGCACCTACCATACCAATATGATTGATGTGGCATTTGTCAGTAAGTGGGAATTTGGAAATATGGGATTTGGGACGGACAAACAGACGAACGGACGAATGGACCCAAACACTATATGCCAGTCTACTTTTGTAGATGGGGCATAAAAATAACAAGAAATCATTATATCTACTAGTAGGGACTGTTTGAATGTCCTTTTGTTCTTGGTTGAGTGTTTTGTACCTGAACAGGCTGTTTTGCTTGAGGTTGTGACACTACTCCAGCTGTAGGTGATGACAAGAGTTTGACTTTTTTCGTCAACTCAGCGGCATTTGCACCATCAATTCTATCTATCACTTGCTTCCTCTAGAAAAATAAGAAAGGCAAAATCATTTATTGTAAAAAAAGATTGTATTTGACACTTAGTTGATCATGACTAGTTTTACAACTATCATCATAACTAAATACGAACAATATTGAAATCTATCCTAGCAGTGCTCATCTTTAACAAGTAGCCCATAACCTGAGTCTACTAAAAATGCATTCAGACTTGTCTAGTGAATTTGTGTAAGCTTTAAATTTTTATTGTTTGACCTATCACACTGTTGTACAGTGTTCGATAACTGACTTCTTCTGGAAATATTCAAAGTAATGACTGCTCTTGTTGTGAAAACTGAGTAATGTGGATTCATTTATTTTTGTGGGTACCAATTTTCGAGGTTTGATGAAAAAGTATCAGTTTGTGGATTCATAAATTTGTAGATGTGAAGGCTGCAACATACATTTTTGTACATGTCAATGTTAAATTTCCTATCTGTCAGGGGTATCAAATTTTATGGGTAAATGCCATCCATGAAAACCATGAAAATTGATACCCCACAAATAATTATGAATCCACATGTGCAATAAATCTTAGATTTGCTAAGCTCTACTTTTGTAATGATTCGATGTGACATATTAGGTTATCAAACATAGAACATATTTTATTTTAATGATCAGCTGTATGTATTTTATGATATGATGACAACTAATCCTTATTATAAAGACTGCTTCTAATCTATGTGTGTGTTAGGGTTTACACCCTTTTCGACGCATCTTGGTCATACATATCTGAAATGTAAGTTTTAATAGTCGAAGAAACCATCAACCTAGGAACCTTATCATTAACAGGTGGGGAAGTCCTGTTTTTGTAAATTACAGAGCAGAACTTGACCAGTGCACCATACCTGCATAACTAATTGATAAGTGGTCTATAGTGTGATTTTTAAACCAGGGCCTTTGGCCACTCAAAACAAAATAACTCTTGTTTAAAGTTAATTTTTCTAACCTTGATGAAAATAAATGTGGGTACAGCTGCTATTTGATACTGTTCTGAAAGTTCTGGAAGATCTTCTGCCTCAAGCTAAAAAAAATGTAGAAATAATTTATATGCACAATCAAAATTTGCACATATTGAATATGTTTACATGTAAGGATCGTTACAGTAATTTTGTTTTATAGGCTAGTTTAAACATATTTATTCATCCCGGATTGGGAAACAAGCTTAAATTGATGCTTATGTGAATCCCTCTTAAGCTTGCAGTTTGCAGGTGTGGCCTTTGTAGAGCCCTTGTATACAAGGTAAATCATTCAAAAGAACTAAGTTAGTTAGTTGTATGCTAATTGTAAATAGATTAATAAAATTACCTCAGTACGGTAAATGTGAAACTATAACAAAGGGTTTCCATTCCGATGATAATATTTCTTGGAACATTGTGATTTTCAATATCTCAAGTATGGCTTTGCCATGTATTGTCTTTCTTCTTAGGCATTTAAAACTGATTTTCCCAATTTGTGAATTATTATGAATTCCAATATCAGAAACACTTGAGTTTTTTCTCATTAAAATGTGTGTGTGTGTGTGTTAGGGTTTAACACCCTTTTTGACGCACCTGCTTCATATACATGTAGGGCAGTCAGTTTTAATGGTGGAGGTAACTGGAGTACCAGGAGGAAACCACCCACCTTGGGCAGGTAACTGACAAAACTTATTACCTGTAGTAGGTGGGAAAGTCTCATTTTTGTAAATTTCAGCAGCACTCAAACACCACCGAAGAGGTCATCAGCTAGTGATCAGTAGAGTGGTACATGTACATGTATTTCAACCAACCCCTTAGACCTCTCTGCAACCCAGACCCCCCCCCCCCCCCCAAATATAATACACGTTCACTTCTACATGTCATGCAAGTTCACTTCTACATGTTCTTGAGTACATGAATTATGGTTTGATCTCTGCATTAAGGACTTTGAGTTTTGAAAGATAATAAATTTCTTCTACACATATGTATTTCTTATATTTGTTTTACCTGTAAGTAACAAATGAACTTTGTTCAGTCACACAATTTTACCTTTACAAAAACAACATTTCCAAACTCTGCTTCTTTCGACAGCTCGCCAAGAACATCATTCATTTGTTTACACTGTGGGGCCCATTGGGCTGAGAAATGCACCACAATCAATTGACTGAAAAAAAACCCAAAACACCTTTTTAACATACAAACCAGTTTACATGTGATAAATTAAACAAGAGGCTCCCAGGAGCCTGAATCGCTCACCTGGTCTTGATGTCTACCCTACGATGAACTTTGTAGAGCTGAATAAGCTGAACATTTAAGCAAGCAACAGCTTTTCCCTTTCAGCAATAGCTTTCATTCTGTAGGCCAATAACCTGCAAAATGTTATTTCAAGGGCTGTCTGAACACTTTGACTCTATAAAGACTTATGTTAAGATCTTAATGAACTGAGCATTTAAGCAAGCAACCACTTTTCATTATTTAAGCCAAAAACATGAAAACATGTTTATTTAGGGGCTGTTATCCCTATAAGGGGTCATCTGACAACTTCAACCCTATCTTTTGTAGAGCTAAATGAGCTTAACATTTACGCAAGCAACAGTTTCTCTCTACCTGCTATAGTTTTCCTTCCATAGGCAGAAAAAAATAAAAATAAAACTTAATTTAGGGGCCGTAACCCCTATAAAGGGTCATCTGACAACTTCAACCCAATGAAGACTTTTGTAGAGCTAAATGAGCTGAACATTTTAGCAAGCAACAGCTTCTCTCTACCTGCTATAGATTTCATTCCATAGACCAAAAACATGAAAGAACATTATTTTAGGGGCCGTAGCCCCTGTAAGGGGTCATCTGACAACTTCGACCCTATGGAGACTTTTGTAGAGCTAAGTGAGCTGAACTATTAAGCAAGCAACAGCTTATTGCTATCTGCAATAGTTTTCATACTATAGGGCAAAAACATGAAAAAATGCTATTTTTCACCTTTAAGGGGCCGTAACCCCCATAAGGCGTCATCTGACAACTTCGACCAAATGGAGACTTTTGTAGAACTTTTGATCATGAAGCAGTAGGGTGGCATCAGATTACATCTATCTCTTATACTTTTTGAATTACAAGCCAAAAACAGTAGTCTGACCCCCCTGGTCTATTTTTAGCCACGGCGGCCATTTTTTTTATAAATCATAAATCGAAACACAACTTGAGAGCAGGACACCCTAATGATCAGTCATACCAAGTTTCATTGAATTCTGTTCAATAGTTTCAGAGGAACAAACAAAAAAGTTGCAATTTGGCCCCTTTTGGCCCTTATTTATAAACAAAAAAAGGGGGGACTCCCAAAATCAATCCCATCCATCCTTAAATGGTAAGAAATATTATTGTCAAATTTCCATTCCATTTGGATAACTAGAACTAAAGTTATTGTGTGTACACTTAAGTTAACAGACAACAACGACGACGACAACAGCATCATTATACCATTATACGTCCGCAATTTTTTTGCGGTCGTATAAAAAAGGTAACAGGCTTGATGTAGGTAACTATAGACCTGTAAGCATACTTATTATTATATCTAAGATATTAGAAAGAGCTGTATATAATCAATTAGAATATTTCTTGAATAAGAATAATTTGTTGTATGAACTTCAATCTGGATTTCGATCCAAGTTCTCAACTGATACATGTTTAATACATTTACTTGACCATATTAAGTCACAGACTGCACAAGGACTCTACACTGGCATGATTATGCTTGACTTACAAAAAGCGTTTGACACAGTAGATCATCAGATATTATGTAAAAAGCTTCAAACCATGGGAGTGATCTCAATTAAATGGTTTGAATCATATTTAACTTACCGTCAACAGTGCTCCAAAAAAGTTAGTGCTAATGGCACTGAAACTGATTTTCTTAATGTCAAATGTGGGGTACCGCAGGGAAGCATACTAGGTCCTTTATTATTTTTATGCTATGTAAATGACATGTCTGCCAGTGTAGGGTCTGACTGCAAACTGTTACTTTATGCAGATGATAGTGCAATTTTATTTTCTGATAAAAACCCAGATTTTATATCTGCAAAACTAAGTCATGAACTCCATTCTTGTAGTAAATGGCTTGTTGTAGTAAATTAAGCCTCCACTTGGGAAAAACAGAGTGCATACTTTTTGGCACAAAAAGAAAACTCAAAGAGTTTAGTGGTACATGTAACAATCACACTATTTTATCTCAAAATAGTGTAAAATATTTAGGCCTACAAATTGATCAGTATTTATCTGGTGACATTATACATTTGTACATGTAGTAAATGGTATTTTGCAAAAAGCCAATGCACGACTGAAATTCTTATATAGAAATGCAAAGTGTTTGTCTGAACAATCAAGAAAAACACTTTGTATGGCATTAATTCAATGCCATTTTGATTATGCCTGCTCAGCATGGTTTAATAATAAGATTATAAGATTTGTAAATGGTTTAGATTTTAGACATAGAATAGAATATGATGAATTTAAGAATGTTGCTTTTTAAATATATACAACATTTTGTACAACAGAGTCAGACAAATGAGGCCGTCCTTAAAAAAATGTTGGTTTGCTGTTTTTGACTCACTATGAAACCTACTGTCAGACTCAAAAAATTTTGTCACCCTCTCTGGGAATAATTTTTTTTAATTCTATTTTTAGCATAAAATAAAAATTTTGATTAAATATCAACATACATTCTACACACATTTATACATATATGGTGTGAAACAGCACAACGAGTATATAATGTATATAAAGGTAATAACAAAACTACCGAACTTGAATGATCAATCTCATAGATCAGAGAAAATGACAAAAACGAATCAGTCATACCGGAGAATTGGTGGATCGCAATGGTCCTGACTTGGTACAGGCATTTCAAACAAAATGGTGGGTTAAACCAGGTTTTATGGCACCAAACCTCCCTCTTCCATTGCGATCTTAGGATCCGGTAATGACCACAGAACACAACACAGTTGTGAGACACAATAGGGATATTGAGGTGATCATACATGTATGTTATATTTATATAAGTATAAATAAATTATAAACATATAATTTGTGACATAGCTACACTTAAAAGCACATTGATACAGGTGATGTTAAAAATCAAATTTTGACCATAAGTTGATATTTAACCAAGGATATCCCATGACTTGACTGTTGGCTTATTTCCAATCGGTAGGTGAATATACAGAGGAGTAGAGAGCAGGACAGAGGAGGACAGAGAATTAATAAAAAAATGATTTATTGTGTGAAATAAATGTTGTTATCTGGCTATTGTTTGTTTCTAAGGTATTTTGAGTAATTTGAAAGCACTTGGGTTGGTTTTAAATGGTTTTATATGGTAGGAATCGAAGATAACTACGATGTCGGTAGAGAGGAGTAAACCAGCGTATGATAAATGACATCAAAGACTCTTTCCAAAGTATTAAATTTGGAATAAATTACACTATTTTGTTATTATGAAGGTAAATGTACATACAAGAATCTTTGTTTGTGTGTTTTTTGGCCAATTCAAACTTTATTTGCAATTGTTTTTTTTTGTAAATATCGTAATCAAAATGGCGACTGTCGACTTAAAAATACAGGTAAGTGCAGGGTCGGATACGTATGAATTACGGTTTTCGTAGTTGAACGATAATTATGTGTTGAAGAATAACTCATGATATATATGTTACAGTAAATATGTGTAATTAGTAAATACGCGTATTTACTGAAATTTAGTAAGTACATGAATTTACTAAGGTACCCAGTAAATACGTGTATTTTCTAAAAATGGTCAGTAAATACATGAATTTCCTGAAATTTAGAAGAGATTTTACACGTTTTTACTGATGCTTACTTTGGAAGATAAAACTTTGTAAAATATTATTTTCCGTGTCAAATTTGTTATAAAGTTAATTCAAAAACAATGTTATTAGCATTTTACTATTCTTCACAAATGTGACATTTTGGTGAATTGTACATTTTTTCAACATTTTCAATCCTTTGCGGTAAATAGTTCCGATTAATTGATCAAGCGTGTACCCTAGGTGGCTGAATAGGGCGGCGGTTCACTGTTTCATGCACGTTAAAGATGCCTTACTGGCTTAGTGGACTGCGTGCCAAGTAGTGCACCACTTAAGTTAAATTTCCCGCCCTTTCCCCTGTACCGCTCTTATAATTTATTGTTCCTATGTTTCCCACATATTTGTCGTCATCATTTCATGGTTATATTATCATTTTTTGTCATGTTCATCCCCTTTAAATAACCTATATAGTGTTGCAAGGATGTAAAACACCAACTAACTCTCTTACTTATGAATAATATCCATTTTGTTTCTAATTCAACCTGACTTTGAAAAAAAGTAAATTGTTGTTTGTTTCATTTTGTTAGACAATATTTCATTCATAAACAAAACAGACAGAAACTAGCAGCACGAGTTTGACTATCAGGGAAATGAACATGTAAGGGATTACAAAATGAACATGAATGACGATGAGATGGAGGATATTTGTAACACAAGTCCAATCCGGGATGAAGGGATGTAATCATGCCTCCTGCAGTGGATCCCGTGAGACCTTCTCTTATCGTGACCTGCAGTAGGGTTCTTCAACGTGCGAGAAACGTAAAATATTTCCTAACAAGATGCTGTGCTATGGTTTTGGATAAGGTTTCCCCCATTATACCCTGAAGACCCAGGAAATCATTACGTCAGGGCCACCCAATATCTACCGCGTTGGGCACATGTCCCAGTTGCTCTTTGAACCATGTGGCCTAGCCCGACATCAGGTTCTGAGCACTTTATAGTAGACTTTTAGTGACAAACGTAGCGCTGCTGTGCGTTATTAGGGATGTTCATCGCCACTTTTAAAAAAAAAGGGTTTCACAAAGCTTACTATAAAAATATATTAAGTATTATTACCAAAAGGCTTGTAAAATCTCATAAGCCCCTGGTAAATGTTAAGCATCGTCAAAGTTTGATGTTTTAAACCTAAAATTGAAGTTAGATACTACATTTAGTGTCACCAACCTTGTCCAGTAAATACGTATAAAATGTGCAAGAAAAATCAGTAAATACGTGTAAAATGTGCAAGAAAAATCAGTAAATACACGTATTTACTGGTCAACTCAGGAAATACATGTATTTACTAAATCACCCACTAAATACATGAATTTACTGACAGTTTCAGGAAATTCATGTATTTACTGATTACACGAATTTACTGTAACATATATAAAATTGCACATTTATTATTACTAATGCATTAAAACATGAAAATAAAACATTTTTTATATATAAACGAAACAATGACAATTTTCAATTCTAACGTCAAATTATTTAAAAGTGTTACAAAATAGTGCCAACTTAATCTGTCTTGCGTATATATCCTCAAATTTCTTAGTTAAATGAACACCATCTGTAAATGCACTTCTTGGTGGGTTAACTAGTCCACGCAGTTTCCAAAACGTGATCCCCGTTGATTTTGCATATTTCTCACTAAGCTTGAGGTTGATCTCTTTTCTTTGTGACTCGTATTGGTGGTAAGTCATCCCTCTTGGTTTAAATCTTGGGAACAAGCTGCCGATGATTATCTTTGTAACTCCGCATTCTTTGAGATGATCGACAAATTCTGTAATGTCTTTGAAGATCTGGTCTGATGTTGTATCTTTCTTGATATCATTGCCACCTATCTGTATAAATATTCTTTTTGGTCGGTAAAGCATCAACTGAATCAATTCATAACTTTCGGCTAAAGTCTTTACGGTGGCCCCGCCTAACCCAACAACATGTAAGTCTTCATGTTTGAAAGCAAGAAGTTCATGGTCTGCGATGCGCCTTACAAAACTATGGCCTATAATAGCAAGAGACATTGCTGGTGTTGAAGTTATCAATGAGTAAACTATTTTGATTAAAATACATACTTTTCTGCCTTTTATAAAAATTCTAATTGTTGAACTTTATTCAAATAATTATATATCAAATTATCTAAATTGAAATGAGGGTACCTTTAATTATTAACAACCAATAATTACCACACAACTTATGACTATCGGCAATCTTTTTAATGTCGCAATCAATGATGATTTGATTATATTAGCGCGTGGCGACAACAATAAATCTATCATTAAATGATTAGCGATCCACGATAGGTCCCGTGTCCGGCGACAGGATTGTTTTTTTCGAGAGGAATTGTCCAGTTTTTTCGAGAGAGGTCCAGGTTTTTTCGCCTGTCCGTTTACTAAAAAATGCTTAAATTCTAAATTGTAAGTGAAACAAAACAAAAAAGAGGAATAAAAGTATTCAAAATGTTCAAATTATTACTTTTCTTCCAAAAAGTCCGTAAAGAAGCATCAGTTAATGATTTATTAGAATTGACCAGTTTTTTTCGAGAGGCACAACAACTTGTCCGGTTTTTTCGAGAGGTGTCCTGGTTTTTTGAAAATTTTGACTAGAGAGAGGAACTGGGTTTTGTGGAAACTGTACGACTTAAATGGAAACTAATATCCCTCCTACTCAATAAACATACATTTAAACACATTACATGCAAAATATCAAGTTTGTTACTAACTTTAAAGCATAAGTAGACTGCCGAAATGCATTATCTGACTTATCTTTGAAGACTAGATTAGTATTTTGACAAAATTAGTTAAATGGTACATTTGTGACTTTCTTGACGTGCTTTAATAAATTACCCATTACAAAATTCATGACACATATCTTTTTTTTAAAGGCTAAATATCCCCGCGAAAAAAATCTTTTTTAAACTTCTTAAACTGACGAACTGTTGTGTATCGCCTGCAAGACAGGAGATACAACGACATGACTTCAAAATAAACCTTTATTAATAAAGATAGAGCATTTCGGTAGACGGCTTTTTTCCGTAGCTTGTGTGGAATAAATGTTCATGACACATATCTTTTTTTAAAATAGCCTTATGAATTTCCCCGCGAAAAAAGGTTTTAAACATGTTTCACTGACGAACTGTTGTGTATCGCCTGCAAGACAGGAGATACACAGACACGACTTATAAAGGAGCGAGTGGCGTGTATTGTCTGCAAGACAGGAGATACAAAAAATACATATTTTTTATGTCAGTACCCCATAATTAAGATTTTTTAAATTGCCGCCTCAATAACTATAGCCGGAACACAACAAAACGCAATGCATTATGGATTTTCTGTAATGCCAACGAACCCGATCATTGATATTCAATTTTATTTTTATCGTCAAGATAAATTTGTAACCAAGTCTTTCAAAAAAATAAATAAAAACCTCTCATTTTATCATTATATCACATATTATTAAAAAAAACTATTAATAAACGTGTTCATGAAGATTTATCTTTAGTGTTCGTGTCTTGGTGTCCTGCGCCATTACAGACCATCGATACTCCGTCAAGATATTTAAAAAAATCGACAATAAAAACTCAAATAAAATGTTTCTTTGCTGTTAAAATGAATATAAAGACAAGTTTACACATTAAAACCTTTAATTTTAAGTGAAAAAAAAAACGTTTTTTATCTACTCCTCTGCACATCTCTCTAAAGCTCTCTAGTTCTCTCTGTTTTGATGATCCCTTTCCAATGGCTGTTGACAATGATTTGAAAATGGGTGTATCAAATGAACTTCAGATGTTTCCATAACCAATAATTGCATTATCCGAGAAGGAGGTTGTTGTAAGATGTAGCTGATAATTGACAATTTAATGTTACCTGTCATTTACATCGAGTATTTCTTTAAATTGTTGGACTGTGGATATTTCCCGTACTTTTGCCATTTTTCTACTGAACCTCTGTTCTGTATCGGAAACTCGGGAACCAGTGAAACTTTATAGTCTATAACCACTAAACACTTTAAAACAACATTTATTCTAAGAAATAACGACGGTCTTAGAATTTATAAAAATGTATAAAAAAGTGTAAAAAATATCTCTTTCGGTCCTTAATGGTCCCATCTTTTTCTTGTATGACCAGACTTTCTTGTAAAATTAACGAGGTTTGACCAGTCACTGAGTCATTCAGGATTTCATTAAACTATAAATTCTAAAAAAACTTGTGTTCTTGCCAGCATTTGGCACAGTCCCCCACAAACGTCTTATCAGCAAACTTTAGATATATTGCATAGCAGAGGGTAACGCATTTTTTAGTATGAGGAAACAGCGAATAAGAGTCAACACCAGCTACTCTGAATATTGGAATACTGACATACATGTACCCAAGGAATTAGAATATGTAATTCCTTGATGTACCGGCACAAGGAAGTGGTTTGGGACCCATTCACGTGGACCCATCCCTTTAGTCATATACATATATGATCTACCTTATAGTATCGAAGCAGATTGCTTCATGTTCGCAGATGATACCAAAGTCTTTCGCCAAATCCAAACACCCGAAGATTATAAAACCCTGCAGTCAGACTTGCTACAAATAGAAACATGATCCAATACTTAATTATGAGATTCCCACCCAAAAGATGTATAGTTTTAACAGCTGGAGAACATCTTTGGCATTATAATTACAACCTGTGTAACACCACTTTGGAGCATGTTGAGGCATGAGAAAGGATATAAGATTAACAGAAGACAGCAATTAAATTAAGTTCGAACAGCAAGTGCATGAATGAGAAAAATAACAAGGCAAATAGTATAATGGGGCTGATAAGAAGAACTTTTAAATGTCTAAACAAAGAGACATTTTTACTCTTATATAAGGGACCAGTGGGACCAAACCTAGAATACACCAATGCTATCTGGAGCCCATCCAAAGTCAAAGATATCACTGCTATTTGGCGAGCAACAAAACTAATTTCTGCTTTGAAAGTCATAGAACAACGACTAAAGCGACTCAAATTACCAACATTGAAGTACAGACGCATTAGAGGGGATATGATCGAAACCTATAAACTTACCACTGGAATATATGACAAATCACCACTCTGAAACATACTTGTATATAACACTGATATCATAACTGGAGGCCATAACAAGAAACTATCAATCAACCCAAGGAAAAAAAAGCATCAGATCTAGCTTCTTCACACAACGGATTGCATCTTCATGGAACAGCTTACCAAGCAGTGATGTAAACGCACCAACAGTTCAGTCATTTAAAACTGATTAGACAAACATTGGACCAACGCAGAATTCAAATACGATCATAGAGCAAAAGCTTACAGTGGAACCGTAACAGAAAGTCGTCATCAAGATACAGAAGATCTGACCATAGTGGTGTAAGCCAGCACTCAGTGTAGAAACTGTAAGACACTGTAGGAAATTTACAACAAATTTGAAGGCAATAAATTTCGCTACTCATATGACTAACATTTCTTTTATCTTAAGATCCTCTTCCAGTCAAACAAATTGTCAAATTTGTAATTACATTAATGCTGAACCCCCGTTTCCTCTATATGAAACCACTGTGAAACATTATAAAACAGATTATCTAATCAATTTATACTACAAAAGTTATAGATTAGACAACCTTAACCAATGAGCTGACATTAAACCTGGTACAATGAAGAACGTTATTTAGAAAGTAATGAGATGTGGAATAAGTGTACGCCACACAGCCCACAATCAAGCGGCAATTCAGAAAAACCACAATGGACAACCGCCAGCAGCCTTCAGCGAGACCAGTAGGCGTTGCTCGCGGTTCTGTAATTGGCCCATGGTCTGAATAAAATGCATATGATTCAAATCCAGCACTGAAATAGTCACAGATAGACCCCCTTTCTTAAACAAGGAACACAAAACATCAAAAGACTAGTACAAATAAAATCTTTTTCAAAGATTCCTGGCTCAAGACAGGCACATATAATATGTGGCGGGGTTAAACTGGTTTTTTGGGTCCAACCTTCCCCCTATTTAGAGTTGATTTGTACAGTATCTTATTGGAATGCTAAATGACGATATAATTTATACAACAAAATCCTTGATAAAAGGTGTTCCAGTAAAATACTCCCTACAAAGAGAGGAATTTATTTCCAATATAAAACTCCCTATAAATAGTGGAATTTTCAAATTTAATGCTGGAATCTATTTTCAACTAGTCAAGCGAATCTATGTCATTTTTACCATGGTATATAGATGCTCTCAATGTTTGGATTATGTTTATTGTTTTAGTATGAAACATACAGGGGATGGGTTTAGTAAAACATTAATACCCTATTGCAACATGAGTTTTATTCCTTTAATTTTAAATTTCATTTAAAAGATTCAGCTATCTTTTATTAATTAGGTTTGTCAGACCTTCACATGGTCTGTGGTTTCATCTGTCTGTTGATACTCGTGTTTTTTTCCATCATTCAGAACTGGCTCATGTGGGTTGAAAAGGATGTAAATTTAACCCACATAACATCAATGATCACCTACTATCTATGTAGCAAATAGCTGTATGTTTTTTTTCTCTTTACCAACCCATTGGTGATGCTTTCTGACATAACAAGCGATCGATGCGCTTGAATAATAAATGTACATGCATGGGCCATACATGTATCCAGCTTGCCGTTTTTATTAGCTCAGCTAGCCTACCTTCCATCACAATTCGTCCACAGTGGTCCGTTAAAAAATTCAAAAATCGTCTGACCTCCTCTAAAACTACCTAGCCAATTTGACTGAAACTTTGCAGCAATGATTTTGGATATACATACTGACAACAAAAAATCCCTTTTTTGAAAAAAAACATTGCTACTGTTACTACAAATATAACACATGGTAAAATTACTGAAAATGGCTTATAATTTAGCAACTATAACATAAAGAAAAGAATCGGAAGGATTTTAGACTCTTCAGAATCAAAAGTCTCCATAGGGTCGAGGTTGTCAGATAATCCCGTATAGGATCATGGCCCTTATAAGATCAGTTTTTTTTGTCCGTTTTATGGGGCTACTGATTTTTTTCCTTCCTTATCCCCTTTCTCTTTCTTTCCTTTCGTTTTCCCTCATCTTTTTTTTCCTGTTTTTTTTTTAATAGCAAATTTCATGTTTTTGCCCTTTAGAAGGAAAAACTATTGCAGATAGAGAAAAAAAATTTTCTTGCTTGAACCTACAGGTTAAGCTTTACAAAAGTTTTTATCGAGTCGAAGTTGTCAGATGACCACTTTAAAGGGGTTATGAACCTTTTAAGGTCAAAAGTGTAAAAAATAATGGTTTTTTTTTCATGTTTTTGCCCTATAGAATGAAAACTGTTGCAGATAGAGAAAATCAAGGACCAGGTGAACGATTCGAGCTCCTGGGAGCATCTTGTTGGGATTATCATTATAAAAAGTTAAATGTTCATTTATGTGTCTGTTCAATTTAGTTCGTCTTTTTATGTTAATTTGTACCTTATAAGCTACACCGATCAGTATCTGGGGACATATACAATTGTTATATGTGCACAAAAAGAATGCCCAGAGATTCATAAATAATACACGACGGTCCATTATTTTTTGTATATATCAAATTAATACAGTGTTTTGCAGGATTATTTGCTGCTTCGCCGAGTATTCATATTTCATGAAATAGGTCTCTTCTATAAGGGGTCATCTGACAACATCAACCCAATAGAGAAATGGATACCTATGTAAGCGCCCACATAGAAAGTATATAATTATAGAAAAAAAACCATGAGCTGTTCTTTGCTTGTTTCTGTCCTTTTCATACAGGTTTCTAGCAGATTTCCACCAGCACAAAATTGTATATGTTACCCCCCCCCCAAAAAAAAAACAAAAAAAAAAGAGGAGGAAAATGCTTAAAGTAAGGTTTTAATGCAGACAACAATGCATTTATAAGCTGAATACCGCTGAATCAACGGAGAAGAACTCATTTGTAGTGTTCGTAGTTCTTAGCATCGCTGTTTATTTCTATTTTTCCGAGCACTCATTCACCCTCTCACTTTACACATGGCTGGCTTTATCAATTTCCATTGTCTTTAATTTTTCGTGTCATGGTTGCTTTGATTTTGTTAAATCTTTTTTCTTGTTGTGATTTTCTTGGTTAAAACCATATAAGTATATAAGCAAGACCAATCGATGCCTTGCCCTGCGTCGCATGACAAAACATTGAACCCTGTAAGGTCAAGGCCCAATATGGACAGTAAATAGTTTTTGACACTTGCATCCTATGGTGGACTGACAAAGCATAACTGTCACATGCAACCCAATTCATAGACTGACAATGAATATTATTAAAAAAATATTTAAGATCATTATATCTAACAAGAATATAAAAAACACACAAAATCAGACAAAATAATTGAAGTTTCAATTCCCCCCCCCATTTGACCCCTAATTGCTGAACAGAAAAGGTGGGGCTAAAAGAAAAAAAAGATGGATTTTGCCCCTTTGGGCCCCTAATTTCTGAACAAAAACAAAGCGGAGATCTCAAAAATCATGTAAATCAATTACGGTAATGAACATTATTGAAAAATTGCATTGCAATCAGTCAACCAGAACTTAAGTTATTGTGGAAAACTAATAAAAGTTTCATCCAGTTAAGTCCTTTTTGGCCCCTAATTTAAAAAAAAAAAGGGCAGGTAACATTACTGTAAAGTTTCATAGCATTTGGTCAATCAGAACAAAAGTTACTGTGGAAATAATTAAAAAAGTCGGGTTTTTTTGCCCCTTTAGGGCCTCTAATTTCTAAACGTAATTACTAAATGATCTCCAAAGGGGAGGTGCACATCTTCAATTATATGTAATCACTGTGTAAAATTTCAGAAAGATCTAGTGTTTGGTTTTTGAGATTCAGATTACACAAGACAGGCACCCCTATAGCGTGACGGACGGACAGACGGGAAGGCGGACGGACAGAGTGACCCGACTCCAAGACCTGCTTTCGCATTCAGCGACCCAGGTAAAAATCAATCATTAAGCATTTTTGAATTCTAAAATTGTCAACTTTCCTTTCTTAAAAAAATATTGGAAGGTCGAAAACCAAAAGTATAGAAAGAAAAGTACACGTGCTCAAAAAGTTTGAACAATGAATTTAAACAGAAGGGGACGTATATAACCAACCCATAATAAGTTAATATCTATTGAAATTAACCAAAGCTTACACCATAGTCATAGGCAGGCTTCAACGTGGAGCAAACGCTCGCATCTCACTGTCAGTTTAGTACACCTCAGCACCAGTTTAGGAGAATTCCTTGCTAAATGTCGATAATGCAACATAAGCCAAGTCAATTGTACCTTAATGTTTCTTTTAGTTGTAGCTAATATAGAAAGCCTTCAAAATTACCGATGTTCAAGAGGAGTAGCCAATAGATCTGGGGAAAAAAAACTTTCCAACGAATTTGAAGACCACAAGTGTTTTGACTTTTTCCAGGTATTCTAAAAGAAATGGTGGGTTGAACCAGGTTTTGTATAGTTGCAAAACCTCCTTCGTTCATTATAAAGTAATCTCTATGCGTTTGTGTCTACAGAACAGTAAGCATTGAAAAAGTTATTCATGCAACAAAAACATATTCAATCTCATAAATAACTTTGATTTATTTCACATATACAAACATTTTCATGATAATTCAAATAAATGTACAACAATATGGCCAAATTTGAAGATGTAATTACACCAAGTCCTACACATGTAAGACTTTACAAATAATTTTGATCTTTCTGACGGAGTTCTTTGACTTGTACCAATGTTTCATGATGAGCATTTTATTATATTGCAGTTACAGCACAGTGAGCATCTGAAAAACAAGAAACAATTCAGATATAAATTAACATAAAAAGTTCGTTTTTGTTTTGAAAAGTTGCGCGTCTAAAAAGATGCAGCTATAGTTACTTTTTAAGTTTACAGTTTACGTGTAACATCAGGTTTTTAGTAATAATCGTTTTTAATGTGTTGTTTAAAGAGCACAAGCGAGATTCTCTTTGCCAAATATATATCGAGTCATTATAGTGTGATAAAAATCGGTATCTTCATCGCTCATAGTTGTGAGATGAGGGTTACGATATCGTATCTAATTGTTTCTTTATCTGGTAAATATTATGCAAATATTTGCCATTTCTTATACATATCTTTATGGTATAACAGCAACGCACTTCTGATAACAATGAACCTATTATATGTTACAAAAATTGGAAATCAACGATTTCTGAGAAAGTGCACTACTGGCATCGCAAGCGATCGATGAACCAAAAGTCAACAAGAATGTCTTCGATCCAATTTGAGTACACGTTGCTTATTTCAGCTAACTTATTTTTTTATGTAACTTTTTACTTTGAAATTGTAATTTTTTTGTCTTGTCTTTTGTATTGTGATAACTGGTTTTGTCTCGGACTTTATGGATCGATCGATTGTAAAGGATGTAGATACTGCTATGAAGCTGGGTGCTGGTTACCCCATGGGTCCATTTGAACTGAGTGACTATGTTGGCTTAGATACCATGAAGTTTATCTTAGATGGTAAGTTATTTCTACCAACAACAACAAAAATAATGCACCACCGTTCAATATTAATAGGGACAACAAAGGGATTGGTTTTATTGTTCTTTGCTCTTCATAATCATATATAGCATTTTCAATATTTTTGGTAGAGCGCCTCTGATGAGTCTTGAATAGATGAAATGCGTGTCAGGCGTAGCAAAATTTATTGTCTGGAACTTTGTTGTCATTTTTATTTACGATATTTGGATGCCCCTTTGCATCGTTGGTAAACCCCGGCTGAGATCTCGCTCCGTTTTCTCCGATAGAGGAGGCATGACGTTATTGTCCGGGGGTTTCCGACGATGGCCTCTTTGGTACTCCTTTGCTTCTGCCATCCTAGTAAACTCTTAATCTACATTTGCATGTATCATGTATTATTCTAAACACCCCAAACATTATCATAGCTCTTTTGAACTGCGTGAACGCTACAAAGAATCGATTTTCATAGAAATCACTCTAATTCCTCTTCCCGAGACCAAAAGTTCTCATGATCTCAGTTTCCCTATATCCGATATGGCTTACACTTGTTTCTCGTTTGTTTCAAGTCTAGATTATATTTGCAAATTATATCCAAATGAGCGTAAAAATGCCAAACACGTTCAGATAAACATTTATTTTAATCAGTCATCCTGCTTTCTTGCTCTTAAATTCTCAATATTCATTTGCTGATTTTTTTAGAATTCTATTGTTTGATGATAAATTTCATCTAGTATTTAATATAGTTTTATATAGATAATTAAGAAAAAGTTTTAGAGAAATTGACTTTTGCCATTTAATTTAACTGTTTTCTAATTAATATGCTTTGTACCACTTCATTTGGAAGAGAAAGTGCAATTCTTATATCAATCGTGTCTAATTAAATTTTTTGTACTCGTAATGGAGCAAATTTATTCCTTTTAAATTAATCCGTTTCTGTGGGGGAAATTAGTTTGCTGTCTAATGTACTTGCAACTTTACATAGCACAATAGTAAGCGAGTTGGTGTTAGACGCAACACTATGCATGTAAGGGAGCGACCATTTGATTTTTATTGGGGGGGGGGGGGGGGCTTTAATGGCAATTAAAAGGGCAGGACGAAAAATGCAGTAATAAAAAAGCAGGACAGTGCTTTGAATTAAAAAAAAAAGGCAGGATGTTTTTTTTTGGCTGAAACATTTATAACTTAATTAGAAATAAAAAAAACGTGAAAGCGCGAAAAAAATCCAGGCTCGGGATTTTCCGAAAAAAATCCTAGATGAAAAAAAAAATATCCATAGCCGCCTGATAATCGAATGGTTGCTTTGAAAATAAAAGAATGAAAATGAAATAGAAAATAAAATCAGAAGAACAAATACTTAAAGCATACCAACATTTGCATAAATACGCAAATTGTAATATCGCCAAATGCATAGGATCCGTTAAGGATGATCGCTGGTCAGTTTAAAAATAACAAGGTCTCCAAATTGATATATTTAATGAATAGCCCATAGGTAAAGGTACAAAATCAGCTTAAAAAATTCATAGGTCACAGAACTCGTTTTTGAGATACTAAGCGTACGAAATTTGGCGGGAAAATGATTTCTCTGACTTTTTCATAGGTTTAACATTAGATTTGTTTAAGTGTAAAAACCTATGAAAAAATAACAAGAAATTTATAAAACTTTGTTGGTTGGCCCTTAATGCTCTAATAAATAATAAATTTAAAAGAAAATAGGGGGTTAGTGGGTAAAAAAATTATCACCATTGTAATGGTAAAATCCAGAGGATTCCGAAAATCTGACAGAAATCTCAAAAGTTGACCAGCAATCATCCTTAAGTGCTCTCCCACCACGAGATCAGAACTTTTGTAAGTGAGAAACAAAACACGTCTTTTTTTAAGATAACAAGTACTTTAAATTTACTTTGATTAAAAAATTATGAAATTAGATGCCACTCCAAGCTCTTACAAAGTGGAAATTTATATTATAATACCTTTAAACTTGCAAGTTTATTCCTCATCGCACGTCAAGGTTTGTTGAGGGGCAAAGTGCAATCCAACAAAAACAAAGTGGATCATACAATTTTCAACTTTAAAAGAATTTTGGAAGATATTATCATGTTTTTTTTCATGTTTTATTAGTTGATTCTTAGATGACAAAAGTGGATGAACGATTTAAGTTTATCTTTAACACATTAAAACTAAGTAGGATTAGCATAGCTGCACTAAAATAATCACATGGCCAAGCCAACCCTATTTACCATCCAAGTCTATAATTTAAACCATACAAGTATGAGGGTATGACTTATAAATTGCCTACGTGGATGGTCATAAAGTCTTTTGATAGCTTCTGAATCTCAAATATCAATACCTTACTAATCCCAGTCTCTCTTTGTACTAATCTTTGTCAATAATTTACATAAAATCCCAATTAAGGAAACTTGTTGTGACGTTTAAAGTTTATTGATCGCCAATTCCAATAAAACAATAATTAGTGCAGGGGCGCCTTATTTTGACCGCGAGTTTCGCAGATTAGCACAATGTCAGAAACAGCAATAGCTGATTGAATATTGAAACTCCTACATTACGGCATTTAAGCTACAATTATGTATTGACACCATGCTGGTTCTAATTTGTGTAATTCTTGTATGATTATTGTTGCTGTTATAAAGTACTTTCAAATGCAAAGTACATAATAATTGATGCATGGTATGAAGTATATATGTACTTTTTAAAGGGTTTACGAGAAATATGGCTTTAAAACCTTTTGTGCTTAAGAATTTAATAAAAATCGTATTAAGATTTCCTGCAATCTATAAGAACTGCAGTAACAAAGTGCACTGTAAAAATGGAGTTTAGAATTTAAACACTTCAAAACCTATTTAGACCTTAAAGTAAACATGTTTCACTTCTTAAAAATGTCAATCTTAGAAATTTTATCATACTTTTTCATTAATCTAAACACAATCCTAAAAATATTTAAATGCTAAACATGTCACACTATGTGCACGTTCTGGATTGAGCATCGAATCTAGAAATGTGTGTACCAGAGTTGTACCAAAACAGGGTCTTATCTGTACCTCGATGTGCAATATCTTATTTTCGTTTGTACATGTCTTTAGACAAAAAGCGAATAGAAGTCGGAAACTCTTAAGAAGAAAGCACATTTCAACCAAAAATAATTTTTTGTTTAACGTAACTTTTTTTGCTATAAATCATAAGCTGTTCGTTCGTGTTTACTGGTTCGTCGTTGCACTTTCGAACTACTGACATTCGGATCCCCCATGGGTACCTTTTTGCTTCTTTGTACTGACTCTAATCTTTCCGACTGTTTTGTCCACGTTTTGTCTTGAATTACTCCTAGTTTTGTTTCTGACATGACTTTAAGACGACAAAATATTCTGTAATTATGTTATTCTAACAAATTTATAGGGACCGACCATTTTAATTTGAAATGGAAGGGGGCGGCTTGTTTTTTTATTCTTAACAAATATTCTGTAAAAAGGATTTTTTCCATATTAAATAATGATAACGATGACAAAAAAATGTTTGACGACGCCTTTAAAAAATAAATATATTTTCCGTGCTCTGTGCAGATTTTGTTTACCATATTAAAAAAAACATGCAAGGTCCGCTTTTCAATTTAAATGATCGGTCCCTTTTTCAATTTAAATGATCGGTCCTTTTTTCAATTTAAATGATCGGTCCCTTTTTCAATTTAAATGATCGGTCCCTTATATAAGTACCGGTAATACAAAATTAAGCAAAAGCTACCTGGATCATAAATTCCATCCCACATTTCCACATTCAATCTGTTGTTGAGCTTCAGCCTGAAAGAATAAAAAAACCTTACGCTTATTATAAAATAACTATTAAATTTTTAAAGTTCCATCATGCTAATTTATCTCTTTGAAATGATTTTTTTTTGGTTCAGAGCTTTTTTCTTTTATTTTGGCACCAGTGAATATTGTGAAAATTTCATGAACCAATTTTCCGACTCTCTCTTGACACAATTTGCGAGGATGGTCTCAAGAAACAATGCTAGTCCTTCAGAAGGGACGAAAAAAGGTTGTCATGGGTATGTGGAGAGCAATGCCCCATGCACGTTAAAGACCCCTTTGTAGAGTTCGATAAGAGTATGCTCAATGGGGGATAAATGAATATGTTTAAACTAAATTGGAAGACGAAAGTACATTTCAGCGGTTCCGAATATCTTTATGGTCCTTATTTTAAGATTCTGATTTTGCGGACGATTGAGCTACACATTTCAGCATATAAAGACTTACGCGTCTGTTGCGGTTAGCAAAAACAACAACAACAACACAAAACCAGAAAATAATTCCAAAAGGACTATAAAGAGCTACGGAAACCAAGATAGAATGTACGCTTAATATGTAAAATTTCTCGGAATTCTGATTTCAATCGACCTACCAGATATTATCTTACAATATGAAATAGAATATTAATATAATGAATTATTGACAAAGGCGTTAAAAAAATGACAAAACTACAAGTTGATTGTCTATAAAGACGCCTATTTGTGTTTTTAATTGTTTTTCATCTTTGATTTTTGATGTCGCGAATACTTCCTGGATGAGAAAACAAAGAAATTACAAATGAAGTTATTAAAAACAATTTTACTATTACTATAAATGCACATTAATTCCCCAATATGATTTAATAAGAAAAAACGTTACAATGAAGAAATTTATAATTTTTCATAATATGTGTTGCAAGGCCCACAACATGTAATCGTGATAAATTAATATTGAATGTATAAAAGATGCATTTTTTCCCTTAGTAATATATGAAAAGGTACATGTCTATATGCAGCATCAAATACACGCCCGTAGTAAGGTGAGTTCAGGTAAAAATGGTTTTGGTAAATATTTGTGTTTCGATACGATAATTTAAATCACAAAAATAGAAAATCGATACAAGACAGAATCCCAACTTGTTTCCTTTTTTCTTCACTGGACAAAATATATTCCATTTAAATGTCTTTAAATACGTGAATCTTGATAAGTTTTGCTCATCTCTCGTGAACTCCTCCAGGTGAGGCTTACCAGGTGTGATATAGGTAAAATTCAAATAAATGCTAGGTACTATGATTTATTTCGATTTCACTTTTAAAGTAGCCAATGTATGGATTTATAATAGAAAGAATTCGAAAATAAATATTCGGCTTTCTCAGGGACATACCATCAATGGGGTTATAAAAAGAATATCAAAGCGAACCACAGGGACTTGCTCCCCTCTATCAATATTTTGATAGAGTCAATGTGCGATACGAAAAAAACACAAGGGAGATACTATTTTCATCACACTCCTTTTCTTAAATTCCATTTTCTTTTAATAAATTAATCATTGATCATATACCTTTTCCTATATAATTCGTACTGCACATTGACTCTTACAAAATATTGATAGAGGGGAGCAAGTCCCTGTGAGCCAATCGAGCAAAAAAGATTTGACTGCATTCTTTTTGCGTTCCAGGAGCGTGGTATACCCGACACACGATGCGGCAATAAGATTTCCTTAACATGGACTGGCAATCCTGACATGCCAGATACAAAAAAAAAAAATCCAATTATTACCTAAAATGAGTGAGTGAGTGAGTTGGTGTTTTACGCCCGTGCAACGCTATATAGGTTATTTACAGGCGATGAACATGAAGAGGATGATAAAATGAACATGGAATGGTGATGAGAAATGAATTATGGGATGGGGTAGAAAACAACGGAACGGTAATATTACCTAAAGACTAGAAAATCTCTGGTTTTAAGTTGAAAAGGGAAAATGGAAAATAGCTACAGGCAATTTAAGATGTGCTTTTTGACACTCAAATTGTGCTGTAATAACGTATATGTAACAACGCCTGGGTTTAAAGCTCAAACCGTTAGTTATTTATTAAGTTAGTAATTGCTAAACTCCCGAGCAGCACGTGCACGAATTCGGTTATATAAAGGAGAATAACATGAAAGCAACGCCAAAATGTACATAAAATGATGACGAAGTTGGGAAAATGGGGACAGGAGGCCAACCGGAATGAGTTTTGACTGCCTTGCGAAAAAGGTCGATGGACATAGATCGAACAATTAAGCCTTCTGTATGGTGATCTTATGGGTCCTGCTATTTTCGAGACCTGCAGCGAAAAAAAAATCGTACAAGAACAGGAAAAGCATAAAACATAGTAACGAGTGCAGAGTGTTACTATAAACTTGATATTAATTTATGCTGGATTATGCATAGTTCGAAAAGTTGTCCCTCTTCAGCATCAATTGAATCAAAATAATTTGAATGTAGAAGACAATAGGTATCAAAGACGACAATTAAGCACATAAAACCAAAAGAAAGGCCAGAAAGAATTCAACACGATGACAATTACAGATACAGGAATCTTTATCAAAGCTTCTGTTTGTATTTATTCGAATTTATGTTACATGTAATTGTTTTTTTGTCAAGATGAGGGTATTTCATTGCACTTTAGGATTGGGCTTGAATCATATGTAGTTTATTTTCAATCCAATTGAAAAAACAGCGAACAGAGACCGCTGGTCACATTGAAGGCTGCTGGCTGTTTTCCATAGTGGATTTTTCAAATTTACGTTTATATTGTAGGTTGTGTCGAGTACACTTATTCCCCATCTCATTTTCTTCTATGGATATAAAATAGTGGCCATGTCATCAAAGGTGTCCTATATTAAAATATGACGATCCTATCTCCACACAATTTAATTAGAATAGGACGATCAGGATATCACCATACAATTTACAATTGCATGTAAATGGACGTCTAGGAAATGTCTGAGTCCTAAGACACATTTTTATGGTATGGACGGTATGTTATTAAGTTTTACCGGTACTTGCTAGTTGAATTGGTACTCAATGTAGTCTTTTGTCATACATTTAGCTTTGAAACCTTTAAATTTGTCCGTGTGTAACAGACGGAAACTAACAAGCCATTTTGCCATATCAAACCATCGCGTGCACAATGGGTAAATATGGCCATATCAAGACCTCGCGTGCACAAAATTTGACTAATATGCCATATCAAGGTCTAGAGCATCACTTTAAAATTTGATGTCACAGTATATAAATAGTATATTTGTATCTTTATTTGTTTGCTGGAAATGTATGATAAAAAATTATGACACAGGGTTTTCCATATCAGGTCCAATATCATTAGGACTCGGCTTAGGCCTCGACCTAATATGGGAGTCTCGGAATGATATGGGACTTGATATGGAAAACCCTGTGTAATAATCTATATTTATCTAGTTTTTTTTTTAAGTTCAAATTTCTATCAACTTAATATGACCAGATTCAGCTGGAATCAAATCTTGATTTAAAGGATATCATTGTTCAACAAGTAAGACATTGCTAACACAACAACAAGAGTCATGTTCATGTATAAGTAGTTTTTATCATGTACGTATTTCGCGCTTAACTTTTTTTTTTATCAATCTATGATCAGCTTGAGCAGGATAGAATCCGATGAATGACATTTGTTTGTAGGGCCATCGTTCAACAAGTAAAATAGCAGATATTTCCATTTTGTGACAAAATATGAAAATGATTTACACATGTTAACATCAAATTAAGGATGCGCTCCTTTGTTAGAAGCGTGAAATGGTCACAATAAAAAGAAGCGTGAAATGGTCACAATAAAAAGAAGCGTGAAATGTTCACAATAAAAAGAAGCGTGAAATGGTCACAATAAAAATATACCCATCTTGTTCTACTTCATTCAAGTGAAAAACTAGTGTTTTTTGTCTGTTTTTGTTATTCTAGTTGTTGTAAACATATAAATGCATGCAAATGCATGAAAAAAAGTGACTAAATCTGAAAAGAAATCATATCACAGTCATCCTACTCGCTATATATGATCGAGATTTGGACAATGGCAATGACACAGCTATTTTTGAAATAATATCTAATATTTGTTTATCCCTGCATCCCAGCCCAAGAGATTATATGTTGCTTTCCGTTCGGTGTGATGTCCGCCTGTCTGGGTGATAACTAGAAAACGTTTCACAAGATTTAGAATTGACAGTCTGTTGATTTGCAAATGAAAAAAAATGTTAGTCACAGGTCAAAAGAACTACTCACGTTAAAAAAAGTCAACGAACTTTAAAAAAGGAGAAGCACATTTTTATTTTGTAAAATGTTCATGGAAATTTATAAAAAGTAGTTAAGGATCAGTAGCGGATAATAGACCCAAAGATATATTATAAATATCTACCCCCACTTTTCAAATGGGATACAATAAGAAGGTCAAACTCGTTACTTTTAGTTATTGGTTTACTCACAAACAGCGCGATTTCGACTACACCCGGGAGATAAAAATGAAAGAATTCGAAGTGATACAATGAACATGAAATGCTGATGAAGTAAAGGAAATGGGTACACAAAGCTCTTTAGTTATATAAATATTGGTTTACTCCTAAGCAAGGATTTTTTAAAGTTAGTATAAAAATTATTTAACCTTCCTCCTCGGGTTACTAGAAAACTTGTCAAAAAAGTAATAATACAATCATCCATTCAGTACAAAAATGTATGTCATCCAAAACCCAATATCAGCTAGGAGCTTTTTATAGTATTATGGCTTGCTATTATCTGGAACGTTTCCTGAGTTTATATTTTCCTCAACCTAATGTGTCTTGATTGAGCTCGAATTGGATCTATTGTATGACAATTGTTTTAAAGTATCGAAGACAGGCGCG